>CBVK0101624347.1:0-22447 GCA_900067695.1 Picea abies | reverse complement strand
AAGCCGGTTTGGGAAATCCAGTTGTCTCTCTTTCGATTGATTACAAGGTCATTCCATGTGTCGTCTTTGAGTCAATGCTGCCAAATCATTGGTCGTGTCACTCATATGTTCAAGAGAAGTCCATCAGAAACCTATATTGAGTCGGCCATCTGCAGTTATCCATTCTCTCTGTGTCGGCCTTCCCTGTGTCCAGTCTAATTTGCAACATGCTCTGTTTCACCTTCAAACTCTGTTACTCATTTCATGTCATTGATGGGGGATACATCAAGGCCCTCCTGTGATGAGTTTTGTTCCATCGACTTCAGCTCATTATCCAGAATCAAGACTTAGAAATTATTTAGTACCTTGGAGCTTGCATGCCTCAATGGCAAGTTTCCTGGCTTTTGACAGTGGGTTTACATCATTGACCCCTGATCGAGAGATTCCGTCGAATGTTCAACATCAACTCATTCATTCACAATCGATGGATTGTACTATAGTACCTTGGGAGTCATTGACATCAATGGTGATTTCCCTCGCACTTGTTAATGGTTTAATCATTGACCGGTAATCAAGTGGTTTCTACCATGTTCGACTTCAACACATGTAATCACATGGTTAGATTCGTACTTTGGGCAACGAGATTGAAGACCCTGGATATTATCTTTGTGATCCAGGTTGCGATAGAGTATGCATAATTTACGACACATAGATCCACTGTGTATGTTTCGTGGCTATGTCGTTTTGATTTGAAACTACTCGCATAGATCCACAGTGTATTCAGGTGGCTATTCTATATTTTGATGGCATGGATCCACAGTGTATGATTGGTGGCCATGACCCATGTCTACAATGGCGTCAGTCTGTGATCTGAGTATGGGAATGCCTACCTCATAATTGATATATAGAATACTTTGCAGATGCTTGATTGTTTGCAGGTTTCCGATTAGATGTGCTCCTGGTTCTCGACACACACATGCAGCTTACAAAGTCTATCAACTGTCACTGGTTCCAATCTCAGACTTTGGGGGGCATTCTGTTACCCATAATTTTGGTCGTCATGATGATGTATTGATAATGGTGTACTCAGGCTCTTCATTAGAACTTTCTCCAGAGAAAAGTTACCTTCATCTCTTTTCAGAAATCACATTTTTGAGGAAGGTTCGTAGGCTACCAATACATTTGCCTGCGATAATGCATGATTCTCGCAGGCTGCCTTAAGCCAGGGTGTGAGAATTTCGCACTGTGTCTAACTGTTAGGGTGCGAAATCTTTCTAAAGAAGGGGAAAAAATGAATTCTCGAACCTTCTAGAAGGGAATCTTCTAGAAGGATGAGATGGCATTCGAATGGTTATCTAAGTACTGGCTTTCCTGATATTTTGGGATCATTCCTATCCAAGTAACTAATTCATTCTCTCTTATATATTGAGGGGATTCTCATGGAAAAGGTTAGAAGCAAACAAGGTTAAGAAGATATTGGAGAATTAGTGAAAGATTGTGTGAAGGACTGATGCTACAACAGCTAGAGAACTCCAGCAAGTTCATCAAAGGTGGTTGATCTTCTTCATGCAAGTGAGCAAGTGTGTGTGTCAGAGCCAAGGGTCATTGAAAGGAGGTTTGCAACATCAAGGCTCAGGTTGTAATCTTTGCTTTCAATCAATATAATACAGTAATATGTCCTTTTCCCATAAAGATATGTCTTCTTTATTGTATAACTCCTTGATCATATACATAGATTAACTGTTGAATATATTAAGTTGTTTTCACTTCGATTGGTTTGAGTTGTCCTGGTCTGGACTGCGCAAGTGCATTGGAGAAAAACTGGAACAACAAAGACCCAAGGAAGTGATCATATGGTATGTTCATGATTCTTGCCTCCTAGTTTATTCAATAGTCGAAATCTAGGGAAAGAGTATTATTCTGTTTTGTTTTGTTCTAGATCCATGTGGATCTAGGGAGATCGGTTTGTGTCCGCACTTACGGATTTATCCAATAACAAGGGGGGATGCGCTTAGGCATAAAACTTCTTTAAGTACAACCTATTGATGGGTTCTTTGAGAGGTTAGCCTTCTGGAGAGGCCAAGATGTAGGCACCTTTATTGAGGTAGTGTTGGACGATGTAGGGTCCATGCCACAATGACTTGAATTTCCCATGGTCGAGAGTATCATGGGTTATATTGTAGGCTAACATGAGATCACCTTTTTTAAATGAGCGAAGGTTGACAGGGTGGTCAAAAGTGGCTTTGGACTATTTTTTAGCTGCCTCATTATTTTGTAATGAAGATCGACGATCTTCATCAAGCGATTCTAAGGTCAACGGGCGCTGCTCCATTGGATAAGTGGACGTGAGTATTTCTCACTTGATAGGGAGGGTGGCGTCAATCCCATGGACGAGGTGGAACGGTGTAAAACTGGTGGTAGTTTTAAATGCCGTGAGATAATCCCATAATGCAGAAGACAAAATATGGTGCCAGTTGGTCTTATGTTTGTTGACAGTACATTGTAGCATGGTTTTGAGGACTTTGTTGACAACTTTGACCTGTTCATTGGACTAAGGGTAGTATGGGGAGGAAAATCCATGAGAGAAGCCTAATTTTGAGGAGATTTTTGCAAAGAGATTGTTCTAAAAAATTTTACCATGGTTGGATGTTAATTGGAGTGGGACTCCGAACCAGGTAATGATGTGGTTGAAGAAAAAATGTGTTGTTGTGTCGGTGGTGTTGTTAAATGTGGGCATGGCTTCGGGCCATTTGATAAAGTAATCGAATTCCATGACAATGTACTTGTGTCCATTACTGGATGGAGGATGGCAAGTCATGAATTCTATGCCCCATTTACAGAAGGTGTCGGTTGTGATGACTGGATGTAGAAGAGCTGGTGGCGCTCGTGCTTTGTTTGCATAAATCTAGCAATTTTCACATCACTTGACAACATGTATGCAGTCATGAAACAACGTGGGCCAAAAGTACCTTGCTCGAATGATTTTTTGGGCGATGGACATACCTGAGAGGTGACCACAACAAGCGTCATTGTGGCAATCGTTCAAGACTCTATTAGCTTTGTCGATGGTAAGACATATCCGAAGAATAGTGTCGAACCCACATCGATAGAGAAAATATCTAATGAGGAGATATCGAGGGGCCTGATGGAAAATGCATCGACGATCATCTCGAGAGAGATGAGACCCAAAATTATGTGTAAGAAGGTAGACGAGAAGGTCGTCATACCAGGGGTAATTAGAGGGGATGAAGAAGAGGTGTTTGTCGAGGAAATCCTTATTGATGGGGGAAGATTTAGCATCTGAGGGAAAAATTTAGCATCTGAGGGAAAAGTCGTAATGAGTTCATCTAGGACAAGATCCTTCTTGCTTTTGGGAGTTGAGAAATCTAGATCGTATTCCTGGAGGATGACGATCCATCAGGAAAATTTTCCAATAATTTGTCATTGACTAAGAAAGTACTGCATGGGGTTAGAATTTTCTATGACCTTGATAGTTCAAAGCATAATGTAATGTCGTGGTTTTTGGGTTGCGAGGATAAATGCTAATGACAGTTTCTCATCATGATTATACTTCAAGGGTGGCCCTGAAAGGTTTTTACTAATGTAGTAAATGACATGTTAGTGCCCACCATCCGCTAATTGGACAAGGACTCCTGCTACTAAGACAATTGAGGCTGATAAGTTAAGGATATAATCACGATCGTAGTCTGGGGGACTAATCAAAGGGGCATTGGATAGGGCAGCTTTCAAATCATCAAAAGTTGTTTGATCATGTTTGTCCCATCGAAATGGGATATGATGACGTAGTAAGCGGAGAAAGCCATATGCATGAGTGCCATAGTCTGGGACAAATCGATGTAAAAATTTGGCTTTACCTTACAAGCTATGAAGTTGGTGTAAATTCCTAGGTGTTGGAATTTATGTGATATCTTGGACCTTGAGGGGGTCTACCGTGATGTCATGTTTTGAAATAATGAACCCAACGAGGCATCTGGCAGTGATGCAAAAGACACACTTGAGGTGGTTCAAGCGGATATTGTACTCGCAACATCGTTGGAAAATGATGCGTAAGTCGTCTAAATGTTGAGTTTGCTTTTTGGATCAAGCAGTGAGGTCACCCAAATAAGAAAAGATGATGCGAGCAAGATCATGGAAAACATAGGTCATGGCCCGTTGACATGTAGCACCTACATTGTTGAGTCCAAAAGGCATGATGCATAGGAAAAGGTACCCCAAGGGGTAGTAAAATCGGTTTTTTATTGATCTGTTGGATGGATTTGGATTTGATTGTAGCCAGAGAACCCATCCATAAAGTACAATGCTTCATGGATGGCACAATCATCGATAATTTGGTCGATGAAAGGGGTTGGAAAGTTGTATTTGGGACAAACATGGTTGAGATCGCGAAAGTCTTTGTAGACGTGAATAGTTCCATGTTTTTTGTTAACGGGGACAGGGTTGGAGACCCACAAAGTGTATGCAATGGGGAAATGAACCCAACAGTGTGTAACTTGTCAATTTCAGCATTAATAGTTGAAGCTTTGGATGGGTGAAGGAGGCATTGCTTTTGACGAACTGGGGAGACATCTAGCCAAGTGTCGATTTGATGTTCGACTATAGACAGATCAAGGTTGGGAATCTCCATATATGAACAAGAAAAAAATATCTCAATATTCCTAAAATAGATATTTATACTCAATGAGTTCTTCAGGGGAGCATGCGGCACCAATGGTGATTTCTTCTATGATTCTTGGTTTAATGGAAATGTCTATTTTGATGGTGGGGGAGATGTTGGCCATGTTGTCTTCTTCAAAAGCATTTGGGGTAGGAATAGGGTTGTTGAACCAATCTATATGTCCGAAAGGAATAAAATCCTTGGTTTCGATTGCACACATGGAGGCGTGGAGAGGAGGGTGAAAGGCCTCATGTGAAAGGAAAAGTGTGTGATTATGGAGTGCATTCCATGGGAAATTAGGGGTATTGATTTCCTCTAGGATATCTTTGTCGAAGTGGAAAATGAGAGAATACAGTGGATCGTGGAAGGTGACAGGGGGAACTATCAATGGGTAGGTGTTATTGTCCTCAAGTGGTGGGGACGTAGATGAGATATCGTGTAGAGGGTGTGAGGGACCGCTAGACATAAAGTGAATGTCCTGACACTATGGAGGGTACCTCATTCGGACGAGGTATGACAAAATATATTGAATGCTAGTGATGTGAGCCTCAGTAAGGGGTGGATGAGAGGGCTCTGGTCGAGATGTTTGGCGTAATGTGGATAATGTTTGGTGAAATTGAGGTAGAGATAGGAAATGATGAGTGTAGTGGCCATATTCTGAATAGATGGCACAAGTGAATTTGGTTCACAACCCTTTATTGCGTGTGGTTAAGGAATCCATCATAGTAGTGGACATACTTGGCAAAATGGTGAGAAATGTGGTTTCTCTAGGGAGATGGATCAGATTTTGTAACTCAGGAAGAGTAGGACATCTATTGGTGGGGTGTCCTTCTCTTTCGCATAGTGCACAAGGAGGTTGAGCTCGGGGGGAAAGTGGAGTTGTGGGCTCGTTCTTCTTTCTTCTGCCCCCAGTGGTGGTTGTGTTGATGCTAGTTGGGGGAAGGGGTGGTGTGGAAATATCCTATACTGGGATCTACATCGGTACCCCTCTTTCTAAGGAGGGAGAGATGACGTAGTGACCATCACAGGTGGATGAAGATACCATACAGGGATGACAAGCACCATATTTGGAAGGGTGAGAGTAGCAGCTACCTAGAATGGTTGAAATCTAGGTGGGGGGTAGAAAAAGGGAATTTGAGTAATGGCTTGGGGGTTGTCTCCTAAACTGGGATTTTCCCTTGGAGGGGGGGGAATCTGGGATAAGTGGTGTAGCGGGGTTCTCAGAGAATTCCTGAGGTAATAGTTATTCAACTGGTGGAACTTAGATGTGGGAAGGGGCCTCGATGGGAGGAGTATTTTCTTTGATATATGTTCCATTAGAAGATACTACACACACTTTTGTTGAAGGGTGTAGGAGAGGTGGTGCTCCATGATATGCCCCCAGCAAGGATGGGTCCTTGAAAATTCCAGGACCCATGTTAGTGACCGAAAAAACATCTAAGCTAGTGCAGACAAGGAGGAGAATGTTATCAATGTTGGTGGAATGATTAGGATCGTAATGTGTAAGTTGGTCGATGGTGACGATTTTCCCGTTGTGGGGGAAAATCATCTTATGAAACACAGAAGAGGATACCACCTTCATAGCATACATGTAGCTAAGTCAGAACAAGATATTGTAATCAAGTGGGGCGTCGATAACTTCAATGTCGATGAGGATGGTTTTTCCCCCAAGTTCTATAGGGACATTTTGGAAGAGCCCTTCAGGGGACGATGGTGGACCATCATAAGCTATAAGGGTGATGGCGGATGGTACTAGCTTTGGTGAGCCAAGTTTCTACCATATGAATTTGGACATGAAGCACATGGATGCACCTTCATAGATGATACATCGATGAACTGGGATGTTTTGGATCTTAACTAGTATTTGAAAAGCTACCAGGGCGGGGAGGCATGGTTCTTTGCTCTCTAGATCAAAAGTGATGAGTCTAGTATATGCTAGGTCGACTGCCCCTAAGGCAGAAAGAAAGGATTTCCACTGAGTTGGACAGGTTTGGAGGACCTCCAATATAGACATGGTCGCAGGAGACTATTCTAAGTTGTCGACCAGACTGTAATTATGGGCTGCACTAACATGAGGGTTATGTACATTCCTTTGTAAAGGCATACGTGGTATATGAGGGTTGGGTTTAGTGTTAGGGAATAGAATCAATGTTGATTGGGACCTGGGTGTTGATACTGCCTTGTTTGGGGTGGAGCAGGGTGTAGCTCATGTTGGTTATTCATCACGCCTTGGTGTGGAAGAGGGTTTTGAAATACAGCTGGAGGTGGTTGTTGCAAATATTATTGTGGGGCCTACTGAGGGGTAGGCGGTGTTGGAGGACGTTGTGCATTCATGGACTCTTTCATCATTTTAAGTCGTAAATTTGGGGGCAATGGTGTGTATAATGTCAATACTCACCACATAAAGTGAAAGGGAAGTTCGTTATGAGGTTATTGTTCTTCCCTTGTTGTGGTTGATTATTGTTGTTTCCCCCTTGGGGGTTTCAGTTGCCTTGATTCTGGTTTCCCCCAGCGAGATGGTTTTGTTGGGGGTTATTTCCTCTTGGTCATGGGTTGTTGTTGTTTTGGTATTTTCCTTTCTTCTTGGAATTATTCGACGGATGGGTCCGATTTTTTGTATTCAATTGTTCAAAAGTTTGAAGTTGTTGAATGGGAGAGGATTGAACAAAGTTAATGTGGACATGTGGTTATCTTGGTGGAGGAGAAACTGGTTGTGGAAGACCAAGGAATGGAAAATATGGACTGTGTTGTGGAGACGATCCATATGGTCTCTAGGAAGTTGAAGAACTTCCACAAGTGATAAGGTTGTATGCGGAGTTAGAGGGTGAACCCGTACTTGGTGGAGAGACCGAACGCATCATGGGTACCGGTGAGGGTCCACCCATTGGTGGAGGGGGAGAAATAAGATATGACTATTGGTGAGTGGGATTAGGGTAATAAGACGTCCCTCCATATGGTTGTGGATATTTATGTGCACCATAAGTGGGTGATGGGTGGTCGTAAGGGTTGATATGGTTCATAGAACCAATCAACCCATCTGCAACATGGGACATCCTAGGTTTGTCCTGGCCGAATGGTATGGGTCTAGGTGCATCAGGAAATATTGTGTATACGTAACGTGATTGAGCATAGATGAGGTAAAATTGTTGTCCTTGATAATGGCCTCCTCTTCTGACTGAGGAAAAGTGGATGCTACATCCTTGGCAATAACAGAGATAAGTGATTTGAGAAACCAATCAAGACGTTGTTCTTTGGTGGTTTCTGCTTTACACAAACTAAGTCGTCGATGCCATTCATGGATGTGGTCGGATATATGGAAAGCAGTGGTTTGTTTGAACTTCAAGAGAAGATCTAAGCCAGTATCATGATGAACTGGTAGATGGAAAAAGGACAACAAGGCCTTGGCCAATGATTCAAAGGTCACATGGGACCCTAATTTTTTGTCCACATACCATTTGGTTGATGGGCTTGTGAGAGTTTTTTGAAATAACCTCAAGCATATGGAATCATCCATGATGTTGTTTGATGAGCACCATAAGTGGAAGGTCATAACATGGTTGGTAGGATCTTCCCCGGTTTTCCTTCAAATTTCAGACTATCTGAAGGTAGTTTGGTAGGCATATTGGGCCATGTGGGGTCATGTAAAATGGGATCATTCATGATTTTGGTCAAATCAGGAATGTTGAGTGATTCCAAGTATGGCATAGGGAGATTTGGTAGAATATTAGTTCCAAACATTGTGTGAGTAGGTAGTGGACCTGTCCCTTGAGAGAGATTTGGTGGGGTTTTACTTCTCCCTTGAGAAGAAGTTTTCCCTATGCCTCCTTGTGAAGGAGAACTAATGGATTGATGGCCTTGGGAATTGGACCCAAGCAAAGTGGAACCAAGTAAATATGATCCCAAAATAGTGGAACTCATGTGGGCATGATATGGTTGAGTCAGTGAGTTGACAAGACTAGGGAATCCTCCTAAAATAGGAGGGAAATTCTACAAGTGTCTAGAACATCGGGGATTCTGCGGGTCCCCTATGGTTTTTGACTAGAAAAGTGAATGTGTGAAAATGGTGACAAGAGAGAAATAAATGAAAAATATCTTTGTATATGTTTGACCTTCACAAAATAGAATAAATCACAATTGCATGTAATAAAATGAAAATCATACATAAATAAGTTGTAAATAAACAAGCATGTGGATAGGTGGATTTTGTCTATGTGGGGGAACAAATAAAAAAAAAGTGCTCGTGTCCTAAAAGACCTATCGTCCTTCCACTCAAATATCATTGGGCCTTTCAATAACACTCAATAGTGGGGTTTGAAGCCACTGTAAGAGGAACTAGTGAAGGTTGAAGTACTCAGTTATAATGAGGAGTAGAGGGTGCATATCCCAAAAGAGCTGGTGATATTTCCCAATAGCCACACAAAATCTGATCAAGGTGCGATTGCAACCCACAATCACCACCTGGGTGGATATCCTAAGTTTTGGCCACTAGGTACCTTGGTCAAAGTGTGGCATTCAGATTTTCAGCCTCATAAATGGGTCATAGGCTGGATGCCCTCACAAGAGTTGGGTGACTTAAGGAGGGATGCGCAAAACAACCATACCTCGACCTTCGACCCTTCATGGGTATCTCTCTACCTTATGGTGTAGGAACACTTGACTTGGAGGATTTTAAAGTTCCCTATTTCTCAACTTATATTGTTTGAAAATGGGAGAACCTGATAATGGGGGGTTATTTGGATGCCTAACCCTGAGATCCTACCTAGACTAAAAAAATTTTTTGGCACCTCCTGTGGAGGAAAATTTAGTGCGTTATTTAGAAAATTTTAGATGTGATGGGCTGAGATATTGGGGATGTGGACCAATCTCGTTTGAATTAATTGGGTGTGGGTAATTTCCAAAGAAGTAGTTGGATCTTTCAGAATTCCTTTGGAGAAAACCTACTTCAACCTCCACTATTCTAATAGAAATTGTGTGTGTGAGGAGTGACTTTGTGTGCAATAAAGTGACAAGTTTGTAAATATTTTAGTAAGTTAAGTGTGAGATTGCAACATGTGGACTTCCTGTGGTCCTTACAAATCTTCTTTACCTAACTTACTATGTGCTTTTGGTACAACCTTGAGCAATATTTAAATCCCTAAAGAACTAGCCATGTGGACATATGGGTCCTTACAAATCCTTTAAACTCCCTAAATGTTGTTTATACTAAGAAAGATCTTGAAAACTATCCTAGATTGCAAGCATGTGGGCATGTATGGGTCCGTTACTTTGATCTTTAAATTTCCCTAGATTGTGATGTAAACTAAGAAAATATTTAGAAACTATCCTAAGTTTGCAACATGTGGGCATGTATGGGCCCTTACAAAACTTTTTAAGATGATTTCAAAAACCAAAGAGGAACCCTAGGGGGGCTTTGTCCTCTCCTAAATATTTTTGTTAAGGGAGATGAAACTTCCTCTCAACCTCCTTTATGATTCCCAAGATCACACTAGGGTGCAAGGGAAGAGCATACTTGATGGTCAAAATTGGTTTCTAGTCCCACTTTAAGTGATTGTGTATGAAAGCAATAACCTCAACTTAAAAGTTTACAAGCCAAATAAGCCATGCATGTGGCAACAAAGAAAAAGAGGAGAATATTGGTTCTTTTTACCCCCTAAGTGCCTATGTTAGCTAACCTTTCATATGGGAAATGACTCTAAGTGGAGTATAGTTTCCTTACAAAGTGCATAGAAATAAAAATACGAAGGCTAGCGGCCTTCAAACCATTCAGAAAACCCTTACAATTTGAAAATATGGACTTATGCGCGGGTTACAATTCTGAAAGGCACACAGAGGGTGCACAATGCACAAAATGCTAAGTGCAAAGAGGCATGCTTCACACATAATGTGCATAGTGCATGTTTGTGGGAAAGAAAATCCACACACTTCCTATCAGGCGTCGGGGGAGAAATTTCCAAGTGAAATAATCCTTCCTCGGCTTTGAATTTTGACTTTGGCAAGTTGGGCTAGGTCGGTTTTGGTACCTGCAAGAAAAAACAATCAAAATGAAGTGCTCTCTAAGCTCAAATAGGGACGAATTTGATATCAATCCCCAGTATGGTCGTCAATCTATTGTGTTGTTTTTGTCACTTAGGTGAGCAAAACAACAACACTTGCATGTCTAGATGAGCCTGCTAGACAAGACAAAAGTTTTTGAGTGGGTTAGATAAGCCAAACACATATGAAAACAAATAAATAAACTAAAACATCTAAGAAATAAATGTTAGAAAGCATGAGAAACTTAGAACCATGAAAATCAAACAATGTCCAACATAATGCTACCAATGTATCAATAGATTAGTAGGAAAAACACTGTAGAGGAAGGAAGGGAATTATGAGTCCCCTCTTCCTCCTTGGGAGGGATCTTGAGTTCCCTAATTGAGATATCTTCATACAATGGAAGACATGGAAAATGGTGAAGAAAAAAAATTCCTATTTCCTCAAGAGGTGAGTGGAATGGCTTATTGCAATGGTGCTTGAATGATTCCAAGAGAAAAGAGGATTCCCAAGGAAACATTCTTGCAGCATGACAATACTATGAAGATCCTGGTTTCTTAGCACATGCATGGATCTTATTTATAGCATTCATTTATGGAAAAATGTAATTGGTTCATAATGTGAACAATGGGGCCTTTTAGGGAACCCTATAGCCCTTGACCATCCCCCAAGCTATATTTCTCTTAGATACGAGTGTCAAATCGTGTTGGGGGTCGGACCAGAAGTGGTTGAGGGCTGACAAGATCCATAAATGCATCATTCATAGAAGTGCGCAGATTTTCTCATACAAAGTCACGCATTTTGCACATAGTGTGCGTTGAGGCATGTGTTTTCCTACGCATTGTGCGCACGCTCCCTTTGGTTATTCTACACATTCTGATTTTTTACCCCAATTACATAGTTTTTTTTCTTCTGGATGAATTTTAGTGTTGTAGGTGGACTAATTGTAATTGACATTGATGTTTTCTTTAACCATTTGTGTGAAAGCTTGCGGACGATTTTTCAGTGATAAAAACGTGGATACCTAGAAGATAGGGTGGGACCCATGTTCCATCCGAAGTCAGAGGTGTGTCAGTTGGGAAGCCGGTATGAGAGGGGCCTGAAAATAAAAATATTTTATTAATGTTTTTAAGGTTAATGTAAGGAAGGAAAGAAGAGAGAGAGGAGGGAGATGAAGGATGATGGGGCAAGGCTAGGGTGGACAAGAGGGTGACATGGAATCACCTCATGGTTCCATGTGGACCCAGAATGCCATATCATTATCCATGACAACAAAGATGCCACAGAGGAAAAATTGTCATATAGTCTCAAAAAAACAAGTTTGGAGCCAAAATCGCATTTTTTCCATAACAAGAGCATAATAAATAAGAATAATATAATATTTTATGGGTTTTGTATGCAATTTCGATGGATATAGCAGTGCCATAGAGGGCCACTAGCCAATTATGCTCTGATTTTCCAGAAAATGCAAATTACCTGATTTTGAATATCAAGGACAAGCTCAGTGGGAGGAGAAAAGTTACTATACTTGTATAGAGTGTCAAAAAAGTAGAAAAGAAAATAGAGTGTGTTGGGATTGGCTAATTTTAAGGAGTTTGAAGTGGAGGTGCCAAAGTAGGGGAAAATCCACTATTTCAGACCACTTTTTGGGGATTTTTGGGATTTTCAGAGGAAAAGAGTCCCTAGATGGAAAATTTGGAAAAAATTGTTTATTCAACATTTTGTATACTCATCAATCTAGACAACTTTGGTTTAATAAAGTTTTTCCAGAAGTGCACATTTTGGGAGATAGCTAGTTTGGCTAAAAAATCGAAGTTTGAAAAAAAGGGTGAAAAAGAACAAAGTTGTCATTTCCAGATTGCTACGGTTTTTTACTGGAGAATCAAATGGAAAATATGAGAGTTTTTATGAATTTAATATCACCATTATAATCTATCTCTCATACAAAAGTTTCCCTGGTTCGTAACAGATTTATTTCTACAAGTGACAAAAGTTGATGCCTGGAATTAATTGCACTGGAATGAAAAGTGTACAAAAGGGGTAAATTAACAATATTCAGATGATTATAAATTTCTTCTCAGATCTCAAAATTGAGCAAGAAATAATTGTTGGAAATATTTTGGAGAGGAGAATCCATCTATCAACCCATAAAATTGATCTAGGCAGTTTAAGTTATAACCAACACAAAAGAAGATGATTGGTGGCATGAGAAAGCAGAAAAATCAATGCATTTTTTCCAGAATTGTGTGTATATATTTTTGTCTAACACAAAATTGTTTGCATGCATACTTTCTTGCAAAATTTATAGGTATAGGAAGCAATTTGGTTCCTATATGAGAACCATAGTCATGGAAGATTCCCAGGGGTCCCACAGTCATTAAGAGAAATTCATAGGGTTGCATGTCAACATGGGAAATGTTGAGATAGTCTAATTGAAGAAGAGACAAGAAGGAACATGTAACTATGATAAGATTATATAGTGAAGTGCAGAGCTATAGGGATGATAATGAAAATATTATGAAATCTCAGGAAGAGATACTACAGAGATTTAACATGTTGTAGAGGAAAGCCAATAAATACTCTAGTACAACGAAAGCATCTAGTGATATACAAGTGATGGCATCTAGATCCCATAGAAGAAAGGATGAACGTGGGAATGATAAACAACCAAGGAGTATGAGAATGATCCATCATTCCCTAGGGAAATCCACTAGGAGATATCATGCAATTTCAAGTCCAAGGAGCAGCCTAAGTGTGTCTCCTATCAAGAGGCAGAGGAGAAGGAATGATGTAGACATGTTGCAAGGTGAACTCAATAAAATCAATCCACCAACTTTCTATGGTGAGAATAGGAAGGGAGAAGAGGTTGAGGCCTAGCTATTGGAAATGAAGAAATATTTCCAGTTGCATGATTATCCCTCTAGGGTAGAAACATGAATTGCAACCTACCACTTGCAATGAACGAAAGACATGTGGTGGGATCAACTTAAGCAAGAAAAAAACCTTGATGAGAGGAAGGTCTCATGGAGGTAGTTCAAAGGATATTTCCAATAGAAATATTTTCCTGAGCATTACTAGGAGAGGAAGATGAAAAAGTTATTTGAACTCAATTTGGGAAGCATGACAATGGATGAGTATGAGAAGAGGTTCTTTGAGTTGTTTAATTATGTGGACTTCATAAAGGATGATAAGGTCAAAATCAAAAGGTTTTTGAGTGGTTTAACTTCCTTCTATAGTGACAAGATACAATATGATAACCCCAAAACTTTGGAGGAGACCACAAGGAGAGAAAAACATCTTTATGAGTAGAGAAGAGGGAGGCTAGTCTTCCAAAAATCTTGGAATGACAAGATGAAAGGAAAAATGGATCAAAGGAAGATAGTTTTTAAGCCACCCTTTTTCAAGAACAACTGCCAAGAAAATCAACAAGGAAAGTAAGCCTAAAATGAGAACAAGACAATAGATTCATTTGGAAAAAGACCAAGAAAACATCCTGTACAATGTTGGGGATGTGAGGGAAATCACTTATACAGGAACTACCCTCACAAAGGAGAAAGAATGAGGATTTTCGACAACATTCAGAAGGTTGAAACAATTGAATACATGAGAGGAATAATGCCATGGATTTATGCATCCTCGATCAACAAGAAAGCACAGTATAAATCCCCCATGATTGAAGTGGAAGGTAATATCGATAAACATCCCATTGCAATCTTAATTGATTTTGGAGATAGCTATAGTTAGATAAACTCCAACATTGTTGAAAGATTTCACTTGCAAAGGAGTAAGCATAAGAAATATTGGTTAGTGCAGTTAGTCACAGGGGATAAGAGAAATATGAATGAGTTGGTTAAATATTGTCCAATAGACATGAATGGACTTAGAACAAAGGTATATGTAAACATCATATCATTGGGTTCATGTGAATGTCTAATTGGCATGCTGGTTGGAAAAACACCATGTTGTCCTAGACTATTACAATAAGACAATAACTTGCCTTGATGAGGGAGGGTAGCAAGGTAAGATTCAAGGCATTCCAAGAGTTGTAGTTGTTAGAGAAACTTCATCCATGCAATTGAAAAAGAGTTTCAGGAAGGGATGTCAAATTTTTACGACCCAAATGGAAGAGGTGGCTAGAGATAAAGTGGAAAGTATTGAAGACCATCCAGTCTTGAAATATTTTAAAGATGTTTTGGGGGAAATTCCATGATTGCCACCAAAGAGAGACATTGATTTCTCTATTGATTTGGTGCAAGGCCCTACCCCAACACCTAAATCAATAAGTGTATTTGGTATGCAAATATTATTGATTGACATTGTAACAACTAGTATGTATAGGTCAACATACTTTTCTAAGACTGGTTTTGTAGTTATCAAGCTTGCTAAATGTCCAGTCACTTGTATAGTTTGTGGATCCTTTCTTTTTCTAGAAGTGTTTTTATTGCATATTTCTCTTAATGTTTTTTCATATATAGGATTCTCCTTAATGGCCTGTAATAGGGGAAGTTTTATACAGATATTTTTCAATTCTTCCAAGATATCTAGTTTAGGTAAAATCTCTAGTTTTTCTTGTTTTTCTCTCAGTAATCTCTTAGGAAAAGGTGCAGGTTTTGGTTCTTGATTTTTTTCGTGCAGATTGACTAATTGTTCAATTGTTTTCTTATTTTGATGTGATGGATTTTCTTCTACTTCTTCTTCAATTATTATTGGTGAGTTTGAATTTATTATTTTTCCCAACTGTAAATTGATTTCTTGTAATTGTGCAGGAAATTCATGTAATACTACAGGAGTGATAATGTAAGTGGGAAAAGTATTCACTTCAACATTGTAGAATGTTTTGTGTTTTTTATTATTTGGATTTTCTACAGGCTGAGAAGTAATTGAGGTAGGTCATGGTGGTTGTTGTGTTGAAGGAATTTGTAGAGGTTGGGATTGAGTAATTGTGGCGGTGGTGGAATTGATGGAAATGGTTGTTGTATAGGTGTGGGGTGTTGTGAAAATGGTTGTTGTTGAGGATAAAATTGTTGTTGATAGGATTGGTGTGGATAAGATGGTTGTGAATAAGATTGTTGTGGTTGATATTGAGGTGCATATTGTTGAAAATTGTAAGATGGTTGATTACTAGGATTGTTGGCTTTCCAATTTTATTGATAAGGTTGATTGGAATTTTGTTGGGAAGGCCATGATTGTCAAGGCATGGGATCATTCCAAGTGGTTTGTGTAGGATTTTGAGTAGGAATTTTTTAGAAGGGTCTTGAAACATACATGCTCATGGTTGCCAGCGTCTCCTGGGTGAAATGTTGTAAAGATTTTATGATTCTTCATTATCTGCTTGATACACTACTTTCAATTCAGGCAGTGAGGGACAATCCTTTGTTGCTTGTTTTTCTACACAAATATGACAAATTCGAATACTCTTTAGGGCACATTCATTATTTGGATGTATATTTCTACAATTAGAACAAAAAATCGCTAACGCTAAAGTTTCTTCTTCCTGTCTTTTCTTAGTGTTAAAAGAATCAAATTGTGAAGATAATATACCCATAAGTTCATTCTTGAAATTTTCTAGTAAATTACCAATTTCTGCTTTAGTAATACTCCATGTTGCATATCTTTTGACTTTTGAAAGAGCATCCATTTGACTTTTTCCTTCTTTAGCTTTCCCTCTGGAGTATTTCCTGCACATCTCACAAATCTATTCAAAGGTATATGTGAACATCATACCATTGGGTTCATGTGACTCTCTAATTGGCATGTTTGTTGGAAAAATACCATGTTGTCCTAGATTGTTACAACAAGATAATAAATTTCCTTGATGAGGGAGGGTATCAGGGCAAGATTAAAGGTATTCCAATAGTTGTAGTTGGTAGCGAAATTTCATCCAGGAAACTGAAAAAGAGGTTCAGGAAGGGATGTCAAATTTTTGCAGCCCATACAAAAGAGGCGGTCAAAGATAAAGTGAAAAGTATTGAAGACTATCCGGTCTTGAAAGGTTTTGAAGATGTTTTTGGGGAAATTCCAGGATTACCACCAAAGAGAGACATTGGTTTCTCTATTGATTTGGTGCCAGGACCTGCCCCAATGTCCAAGACACATTATAGAATGGGAACACCAGAATTGAAAGAGTTGCAGATGCAACTTGAAGAGTTGTTAAAGAAGGGGTATATACGCCCAAGTGTGTCACCTTGGGGAGCCCCGGTATTTTTTTTGAAAATAGAGATGGAACCTGAAGGTTGTGTATTGATTTCCGACTATTGAATAAGGTCACAATGAAGAACAAATAGCCTTTTCCAAGGATTGATGATCTTTTTGACCAGATAAAAGGTGCAATAATATTTTCCAGGATTGACTTGAGATCAGGTTATCATCAAGTGAGGATAAAGGAAGAGGATATCAACAAGACAACATTCAAAACAAGATATGGGAATTATGAATTCACAACAGTTCCATTTGGGATATCAAATGCCTCAGTTTTTTTCATGTGCCTAGTGAATGGAGCGTTCAGAGGATACCTGGAAAAGTTTGTGATCGTGTTCCTAGATGAAATACTCATCTACTCAAGGAAAAAAGAAGATCATGAGAAACATTTAAGAATGGTGCTGCAAGTTTAAGAGAGCACACGTTGCATTCCAAACTAAGGAAGTGCATCTTTTATCAAAAGAATATTTACTATTTGGGGCATATTATTTTAGCAGATGGGATAGTGGTTGATCCGCAAGAAGATAGAGGCCATTAGAGGATGGCTAGTGCCAAAGAATGTTAAATAGGTCATATTATTTATGGGTCTTTCCAGTTATTACCAAATATTCATAAAATGGTTTTCAAAGATTGCAAGCCCTATTACTTCTTTAGAAAAGAATGGAGTGAAATCTGAATGGACTCCCAAATGTGAAGAAAGTTTTCAGCAATTGAAAGATATTTTTAAAAGTGGACCAGTCTTGAAGATTGCATATCCATATGAATATTTTTTAGTGTGCATTGATGCATGCAAGGAAGGGATCGATGGGGTCCTCAGTCAAAAATATCATGTGGTATGTTATGAGTCCTAAAAATTAAATGAGCATGAGAGGAATTATGATACACGTGACTTGGAATTAGCAACCATTGTTCATGCATTAAAAATGTGGATACATTACCTTATGGAGAGAATATTTGAGCTAAGGACAAGCTACTACAGTCTAAAGCATGTTTTTAGATAACTAACATTAAATGCTAGAAAAACTAAATGGTTGGAATTTCTGAGTGAATATGACTTTGAAAATAAACATAGAAAAGGAAAGGAAAATCATGTGGTTGATGCACTTAGCAGAAGAACTCATGAAATGCCTATTTCATCCACTAGCATGTTCAACACAAATTTAAAAGGAAGAATTTTAGAGGCTGCAAATTCATATTAGCAATATCTAAAAATAAAAGAAACATTACAGCAGGGAAATTTACAACAGAAAATTAATTATTGTGCGCTGAAAGATGATAGAATACTCATGTATAGAGGAAAAATTCCAATGCGCTGAAAAATATAGTGTTGAGGGAAATGCACAATGTGCCATATGATGGGCATCCGAGATATCATAAAACACTTGCAGTTGTAAGAAGCCAATACTTTTGGCCATGAATGAAGAAAGAAGTAGTTAATTACATCGCTAGGTGTCTAGAATTCCAAAAGGTGAAAACATAACATAGACATCCAATGACGTTGCTACATCCATTTCTCGTCCCTGAGTGGAAATGAGAAGTGGTTGCAATTGATTTCATTACAAAGCTACCCAGAACTATGAAGGAACATGATTCCATCATGGTGGTGGTGGAAAGATTAACAAAGGATGCACATTCTATTTATGTGAAGACTACACATAAGTTATCAAACATTGCAGATATTTACATGAAGGAAGTTTCCATGCTACATGGAGTGCCCAAGTCAATTGTTTCATACAAAGATCCAAAATTTACATCAAATTTTGGGAAAGGATAATTCAAAATCTTTGAAAAAAATTTAAATCTCAGTACATCATATCACCTAGAGTCATATGGGAAAACAAAGAGGACTAACAAAATCATTAAAGACATGCTCAGAATGCATGTGATGGACCAGCCATTAAAGTGGATGTTGGGTTGAACAACTGATCTAGATTCCTCACCATTTTCTTATCAATCTAAGTAAGTAAAATTATGAAACATTAACAGAATTGATCCTAAATCATCATGTTAGCACTGGAAATTAAAATCCTCATCTAATGCTTGTCAAAATTCCTTGTTCTGTGATAGTTCCACTCCTCCCATTTTTATCAATTTTTCATCAGTTTAGCTATTCCTATAATTTCATGGGTTGGTTATCTTTTGTTTCAAAAAGGTTATCAAATTGCGTTTACCAAATTTTTATGAAAAAAAGTCTTAAGACTATGATAAAAATTATATATACATTTTTTTGTTATATATACCTTTTATAAATATTGTGCAAAGTTTTGGGAAATGGTTATCGGGCCCAAGCTAAGACATCGGTCACACTCCAAGTTAAGCATGAAGACTAGCGTCAACCCAACACAGAAGGTGCCACTGAAAGAAGGAGCAAGGAGTCAATACTGGCGGATATAAACTCCATCAAAGTCCTTTATCGGTTCAAATGTGGGATATATTCCACAAACTCCAAAACAGAGATGAACACCGAGAGCCAAGTGTCAGTTCGTCGGTGTTTTTTCCAGCAAATTGAGGAATCCTCTAAACACCAAATCTATTGGTAGTTGTCCAGCTGTTAGCTAAGGGAAACCGCTACCATTTGTTGGATAGTTTCCAGAGCTACTGTCATCTTTACAAACCGTGAGGTTTCTCATTCTAGGAGGTTGTTCAATCATATTTCGACCACCCGTATTCATTCCCATGCAGCCAGAGGGGGCCAGGGATATTACAGCTACAATGCAGGGAGCTCACATATTGCTCGAAGAGCCCATTCGCTTGTCATCCATTCTCGAGCCTTCCAAGGAGAATTTCTTTCCTGCAATGACAAAATTTATTGTTACTCTTGGACCACAGTCACGATCTATCGAGGTGATTGAGGGGTGCCTTAATGCTGGGATGTATGTTGCTCATTTTGATTTCTCTGGGGGAGACAACGACTATCTCCAGGAAACTCTTGAAAATCTGAAGATCGCTGCAAATGGAATTAATAAACTTTGTGCTATCATGCTGGATACAGTTGGTCCAGAATTGCGAGTTTTTAACAGGAATGAGGAACCTATTGTGCTTGAGATTGGTGCTTGAGATTGATGCATTTGTGACTCTGACACCAGATCAGACCAAAGAAGCATCATCCGAAGTCTTGCTAATAAATTATCATCGGCTTGCCAAGACAATGGAGAAAGGGGATACCATTTTTGTTGGTAAATATCTCTTTACAGGAAGTGCGACCACTTTGTTGGTATTTGGTGACAACAAATTACCTAGAAGAGTTTTGGATCTTATTATTTTGCGTTGGTTACAACTAAATAGATCAAGTTAGAATATAGATAGGGATTGTATTTATTAATTTATTGTGTGAATGTATAAATTCATGTAAGCTTGTAGAGGCAAAAATGATAGAGTGTGAGTGACCTGATATAATCTCCATAATCTAAATAATAAGACAACCAGTACCTATGCTTGGTGGACTTAGTCCAACGTTTGGATAAACCACTTAAAATTATGTGTTTGCTTATTTGCTTGTATCTTGTTCTATTTTTTGTTTCCGTTGCAATACAACACACTTCTGTCTGGCTTGGGGTTGCAGAGATTAAAGATCAGGATCATAGTTTGTTCTAAAGTTCAATAGTTCAAATCACATTGTGAGAAGCTTTTCCTGGATTTGTAGAAGCTTAACGTTTGTTCAAACTAATCAAGGCGAATGCTGTGAGGGTTCCGGGAAACCTTTCAAGATTTGTTAAGTTTATTGATGGTAACCCCATTGATTCTTTTTGTTATTCCTGCAGTATGGGCCCCTTGACATCTGAATTGAAGCACGAGACAAAGAGAGAAGCTCGATGGCGAATTAATTATTGAATAATTTCATCCCCAGATTGCAAGGATGAGATATCGTGTGACAAGGCTGCCACATATTTGATTTTATAATTTTGTCCACGATGGGAAACCTGGTGAAGGTTCTTACAGAGTATTTGAACAGAAGATTTAGAGCCAGGCGAAATTCCAGTCGCATCTGATGAGATTCAGGAAGTTTTACACAAAGTAGTTGCAATGAAAGCATTTCGATGAAATCCAAGCAAGAATTGCACAAATTAGGAATGAGTTAGCAGAGACAGATTCTGCCTATGACCCAAGAAAATTGTCGGAAAGAATTGCAAAGCCGTTGGAGGGGAATGTTATCACTATAACAATTTATGTGAGAAATCTAGTTTCCAGGACTTAGCTATGCGCTACACTAATGTGGAAGCGTGATATACTGGAGTACAGGGCTGAATGTCTAGCAGAAGGAGGCTAAGATAGCGGCAATGCGGAGTTGATGGGACTTGATGGGTCACACATCACGAGGCTAAGCTAGCAGCAATGCGGAGTTGATGGGAGTTGATGGGTCACAGATCACGGATGTTACATATCAACTGTCAGGGATCATTTCGGGTGGAGAACTAGCACAGAGGTTAATTCTTGAAAACGGGTCGAAAAAAAAACCATGGTTTCGGCTCGGGACTACATGGTGCCACCGGGTGCATTCCGGGGCGAAAGGCGGGTACTTTAAAACGACTCCCTCACACTCCCAAAATTTCCGAAAGACAAGTGCTACAGAAATTTGCTGCGAAATGGTTAGCGAAAGTAAGTTGGGGGTTAGACCATTTGCAGGTTAGACCATTTGCAGACGAATTCGATCATTTTCACGCATATCGGTTTTCAATGTCTCAGTTTCTAGATTTCAAGTAATTTTGACCAGTCATCTTCCAAGGTGAATTCCGGGAAAACCAGAACATATTTTGAGAAAGCGAAAGAGGATTTTACTCAGCATGGGCCAAATAACAATAAACTCTCCCAGATTTCTCATAGTTGTTACATACTGGGAGAATCGAGGACATCTTTGACCTCATATTTCCGGATTCAAGATTTTCTTGTTGGAAGATATATTTTTAAAATGCATATTTCAGAGAGATGGAGAAAAAATTCACAAAAGCGAGAGAGGTTTTTACTCAAGACAAGTTTATATACAAAAACCTCCCCCAGATTTTACACTAGTGTCACGGATTGGGAGATTCAAAGAAATCTTTGAACCCTATTTTTTAGTTTTCATGATTTCCTGTTCGAGACATGTTTTTGCGGCACGTGTTTCAGCCAGTTGGAGATGAATTTAGAGAAATCGAGAGAGGTTTTTCTTGATAATGATCTTATATACAAAAAATGTTCTCAGATTTTACACAGCTATTACGGTTTGAGAATTACAGGTGGTGTTTTGAAGCTTATTTTTTCTTGTAAACGGTTTCCAAACGAAGCATTTCTTTATTGGTAACCGGTTTGGAAACAAAAGGACTCGCTGTTTGTATAAATGTTAAGAGATATGTATGTATCAGGGTTGGCAAAAGTGCAAGGGAACAATTCTGGTTGTCCTGAACTCTATTGTAAATTTTTGGAGCTGAATTGAATACATATGCAGAAGCTTTTGAAGTCTCTGCTAATAGTGGTGATATGAGTTTTGTCTTATCTCATTGTATATATTTCCTATGTTCTTTAATTCCATTTACACTGTCTTCTGTTTAAATTGGATAGTCAAAGGCCCATAATTCATCTTGTGAT
>CBVK0101624327.1:0-14227 GCA_900067695.1 Picea abies | reverse complement strand
GGGGATTAGGTCTGGGATGATGGTAAAAAGTAGGAATCTTTAGGTCTTTTATGCTTGCATGATAAAACCCTAAGTGCTAGTCTGGAGGGGGATTTCCCACTCACAACACTTGCTCATTGCCCTCTTGGCAGAGTTCTATAGTGTGTTCAAAAACTCTGTGCTATTCCTACTCCTATGCATACTTTCCTCCAAGGTATTCAACCACCTTGAGGTTCCCCATGAGTCTGTGAATTATCTTGGTGTGCCCTCCTGGCATGTTCTTCTTTGACTCGAAATATTCATATGCACACTGCTTGTGATGGCTATAGAGTTCCAATACCCTATTGTGCACTCCTTGCATAACCTAAAGAACCCAAAAATAATCTAGAAAACTCATAGATAGAGAATTCTATATTTACCCCTATAGATGAACTCTAGCACATACATCTAAAAAAATATACATACATAACACACATAGACAACATTCATAAACATTTACCACACAGAAATTGATAAACAATGAAATATGTTCATTTGAATTAATATATGAATGTTAGTTACACTGTGTGAGCTCAGACTGCAACCGAGTCTCAACTCTTCTCTCCTCTCCTATCAACAACAACCAACCACCTCTACTGGGCATATTTTACAAAGTTTTATATAGGAGGGGCTTGACGAGCTTTCCCTCCAAGCTACACTAGTGGTGTCTAATCACCATCAAAATGCCTATCTATTGAGGTAGATTACAATGAGTGGAAATTCTAGTTCGAATCAAATCTAGATCCCTCCTACCATCAGCCATTTAAGGTGACCTTATCTACAACATGTGTGAAGGAATAACTTGGTTCTACTAAAGCCTCATGACATGTACTTTCATTAATTACATTTAAAATTTAAAATCTTGAGGGAAGAATGAGAGGGTTGGTGCCTCTCCCCTCCTTGCATGCGTACCATTAATTACATTTAAAATTTAAAATCTTGAGGGAAGAATGAGAGGGTTGGTGCCTCTCCCCTCCTTGCATGCGTACCAATGTGAAGAATAGTTGGCATGTGCTAAGGTGGAGTGATGCTCCTACATCATTTGGCCATCTTTATAGGGGTGGAAGGCAGTGGACTTGGTGAGATTAGTGTCCTTCAGTGACCAGAGGCTCAACCATAATGTTTTGAGGAACCATCCGTCCCTATCTGAGATAATGGTTTATGGTATCCCAAAGTGTACCCACACTCATTCAAACAAGAGATTGGCATTGGCCTCCATTGTGATGTTCTTCTTGTAGGCATCCAGACTCACCATCTTGGAAAAGTGATCAACAACCACAAAACATAGTCATTTCTCCTCTTGGTGAACGAAAGGCCCAAAATGTAGTCCATTGAGACGGATTTCTAGGGTCTGTTAGGAGTAAGAGGAGGAGTGGATAGGCATTTTTTCTTAATGGTCAGTTTGGAAATAGAAAAGGAAGTGGAGGACTGGATATACTTGTTGACATCCTATAAAAGTTTCATCTAGTATAAATGTCAGTGCATCATTGTAACTACATTTTCCATGCTGAAGTGTCCTTCCACCTGACTGTTGTTGTCTTTCCAAATCAACTTCACTTGCCCACTTGATGGAATGTATATATGGCCCAGATGTCACAACATCCCATCCTGAAGATGGAGATTGGTGACAAATGTGTTTTCACCCAACATCTGGGAGGTGTTGGTGAAGTAAGGATCTGTCTCATAGAGGTGGGGCCATTTGGAGGTCTCCTGGCTACAAGAATCGAGAATTGTTGTGAGTGCCTCAATTGGAGGTCGGCTAAGGAAATCAACAACTCGGTTGGTACTTCCTATTTTATACTTGATGTTGACATGGAACTACTACAAATATGTGGACCACATCTGATGGAAATCATCCTCCAATTTTCCTTGTGTCTGCATGAACTGCAATGGCTTATGATCATTGTAGATGACTGTCTCCTTCCCAATAATGTAATTCTTCCATTGGTGCTAGGCTTGCACATTGGAATACATTTATTTGTCATAAGTAGGTTACTTACATATGACATATGATAGTGTCTCACTATGATAGGCCACGAGGTGGTCATGCTAAATGATGATTGTTCCCATAACATAGTCTGAAGCATTTTTCTTGATCTCAAATGGTTTTTGCAAGTTAGGTAATGAAATAATTGGGGCATAGCACAAGAGTTTCTTCATATCATTGAATGATTTCTGTTGGGACAGGCCTCACACAAATATTTCCTTACCACCACCTCTAGTTATTTGGCTAAGGTCCCATGCAATATGGGAGAATCCCAACATGAACCTTCGATAGAAATTGGCAGAATCCCAACATGAACCTTCGATAGAAATTGGCAAGGCCTAAGAAGCTCTAAATCTCAGTGAGCATGGTTGGGGTTAGCCGATCTTGTATGACTTGGATATTGGATGTATCAACATGAATATAATGTGCATCGAAAATGTATCCTAGGTATTGAACCCTGTCCATGCCAAAGCAACATTTTTCCAAGTTGGCATATAGCTTGTGCTACTGTAGAGTGTGTAGAACCTGTTGAATATGATGCAAGTGTTCTACCCAAGTCCTGTTGTAGATGAGGATATCATCCATATACACCACCACAAAATAATTAGTGAAAATATGCAAGATATAGTCCATCATCCTCATTAACGTTGTTGGGCCATTTGTAAAACCAAAGGTCATGACCAACCATTCAAAAATACCTTATTTTGAATTGAAGGCAGTTTTCCATACAACTGTCATCTCTATTAGGATCTGATGGTAGAAAAACTTTAGATCAATATTACTGAAGTATTTGGCCCCCTTGAGCTAATCAAGGAGATCATCGATTTGAGGAATTGGGTATCGATTCCTGACTATGATTTTATTTAGGGCTCAGTAATCAATGTAGAGTCACAAATTGTAATCTTTCTTTTGAACCAACATGATTGGGTTTCCACAAGGTGATAATATGGGTCATATGTTCCCCTTATGGAGAAGTTCTTCGATCTGATGCTTGATCTCCTCATTTTCTAGAAGAGAGTGGAAATAGACTAATCCGGATTATTTTTGGCACGAAATGAGAGTAGAGATATAATAAAGAAAAGTAAATATATATATATATATATGATATCCAATAATATAAAAAATATTTATCAAATATATAGCCATAAACACAGAGATATAGTAATACATAATATCTATTATTGAGAAAAATGTATAAGACTATAAAAATACAGAGTGAAAGGCTCGCTAGAATGGTGATAGCTTATCTCTGAGAAGAGATGTGATGGATACTCACATTTGCTAGAATGTGATTACAATGAGGCTCTAAAGACCTTTTTAACATAAATGAAATACAAAACCCTAACCCTTGAACATAAAAATTCAACTGTTTTGTGGACCCCGTTTTGGGTAGTTTGGTGTATCAACTTCTCGGGGGCGTAACATTGGCATACAATCTTCATTTGGGGTGCATGATAGCTCGTTGGATATCTATTGTCAAGGAGATTCATTTTGGGGGATCAATCAGATCCAGTTTTTTTAATCTTTGAGGTGCTTGATCCTAGAAAGAAATCATTTAGGCCCTCAAAATGGCTCTAGAAGTTTAGGAACCGAAAAAATGCTAAAAATAGTAAATTTCTAGAAGACTGTTTTGAGTCAGTTGAAATAGGTGGGTGGCCACCAATATCCACCTGGATCAATCCTACCTCATTAGGAATCAATGGTATCCATTTCGTTGAGTTCCTGTGGGAGAGGGAAAAGCATTTTTTGAATATGTATCTCGATGAGATGCTTGCCTTGCTGGAGAAGTTGTTTTGCTTAGCTTATTGAAGGTTTTCACGAACCTGTGGCTGGAAGGGTTGGACCTGTTTAACCAAGTCTTGCTACATGATATGACTGTGTGATTTTTCTCCCCTTGAATTTTTTGATTTTATTTTGGTCCAACCTTATTTATTGAAACATCATGTTGTATATGAGTCTAGGCCTCGCAGTGTTATTATTACTTTGAACAGGAAATTGTACAGGATACATGAGGTAGTCCCACCTAGTGTTATTTCCTTAATCTCCTAATTTTTTAGAAGAGAGAAGAAATAGACTGGCCCATTGGGTAGAGGTGCATCGGGGGTAAAATCGATTGGATGCTTGACCTGATGGTGCATAGGTACCCCAATAGGTGATGAGAATATGTCTTTGTATTCTTCCATGACCTTATCGAGAATAGGCCAGTCACAGAGACCATGGATGTGGCTGCAACCTTTCGCTCACTCTGAGAGTAAATCACAAAGAAGACAAATTTGTCAATCTGATAAGTGACCTTCCTACATTTCTTGGTAGAGATAAAAGAAATAGCACTAGGTGGGACTACCTGGGGTATCCTGTACAATTTCCTATACAAAGTAATAATAACACTGCGAGGCCTAGACTCATATACATAATGGAATTTCCATAAATAAGTTTGGCCGAAAAGAACATCAAAAAGTTTAAGGGGATCAAAATCACATAATAAATCGTATTTTAATGGATTTATTCCATACAATAGGTGGCATTGTTTCCTAACACAGAGATCGCTTCCTTGACGGAGCCATCCGACAGTGTAGGGTTGTGGATGTGGCATTATTGGCATGGATAGTTTCTTGATGACCTCTAATGAGATGAAGTTCTTCTATATATCACTATCAATGATAAATTTCAGTGGCATGCCTTTTACCCACATCTATGAATGAAAGAGGCGCTCAACTTCTTATGGCTCATCAGGTTCATCGAGATGGATCTTGGTGGTAGAAATGGTGGAAATAGGTTCCGTGTATATGATATGTCTCCCCTTTTTCGGTTTTGACTCAGATTCAGAACCCACATATAATTAAAAGGATTTTAACTCAACCACCAATAACTCCTTTGAGCATCAATCAACAGTGTTATGTGAGGGGCTCTTATGGAAGTCACACCACTTCCCAGTATCTTTCTTCGTCTTCCCATTGTCCTTCTTTGATTGTGGCTTGGAATGGTTTTTCTGTGGTTTTCCATCTTTTCTCTTTCCTTTTTTCTTTGGGTTGGGGTTTCCCTTTCCCTACTTCTATTGTGAGGGGTTCCCAGACCAAAAATTTCACGTCTTTTGTTTCATCTTCTACTTGATTTTGATAGCATATCGATAGGTCATGCCCAAAGATGAGATGTCCAAAAAAATCCATTTCTATATGGATGTGTCTATGTAGACCATCACTATACTTGAGCACCAGATGTCACTCGGGATATTTAATACCCAACTTGGTGTGCAAGGTATGAAAGACATTAGTGAACTCTGGCACTGTTTGGTCTCTTTCCTACCGCAGTGTGGTATGAAAGACATTAGTGAACTCTATATGGATGTGTCTATGTAGACCATCACTATACTTCAGCACCAGATCTCACTCGGGATATTTAATACCCAACTTGGTGTGCAAGGTATGAAAGACATTAGTGAACTCTGGCACTGTTTGGTCTCTTTCCTACCGCAGTGTGGTCCCTCTTGTATACAAGTCATCATAACATACAACAGGGTAGTATTGTTCCTTAATAACATTCTTGAAGGAACCCCAAGTGGGTGAAAATATGAATAATTTGGATCCCTCTATTTCCTTCTTCTCACAGAAATTATATCACCAATCTTTGACATGGGGGATGACCTTGAGGAGTGAAAATGTAATATTTTCTCTATCAAAAAATTTGTGGGTAGAAAAACACCCTTCTAGAAGGTTTAACCATTTATCTACGGCATTGGAATATATTTGATCTTAAAATACAGGAATATCAAAATTGATCTGTAACTTGAAGGGAGTGGTGCCTCTGCTTGAGGTGCATGTATTGCTTGTCACAAGTCGTCAAAGGATTTGCACAAAGTTTTCCATCATATCATTCCTATATCACTCAAGGAATTCCTCGAGAATTTTTTTTATAGTATCTCTTGTCTTGTCATTTATTTTCACCCACCATGGATGGTTTCTTTGGTGTGCAAGGGAATATTTCCTCAAGAGAAACAAGCTCAAGACCCAACTCTCTATACCTTGACCGCATCGAGGATATGCATTAAAAAAAATGAAAAGGAGCAGGCCACTCTGATACCATTAATCTGGATTTATGAGAGGAACGAAATGAAACCACAAATTTAAAATATTAACACAAATACACAATGAAAAATAATAGCGATACAGTAAAAATTAGCTTCTGTTAAATAAGAATTATGCTAAAAACTGTAAAATGCATACTGAAAACAAGCTTGCAAGAATGGTGGCATCTTACCTTTGAGAAGAGATGTGATGGTTACGCTCATTCGTAATAATATGAGTAAAATGAGGTTTTGAAGTCCTTTTTACAATAAAAATGAACTCTAAAACCCTAGACATCCAAAAACCTAGGTCTAGGAGATGAAGCACCAAAATTCATGTGGGCCCTGTTGGGGTAAGTTAGTACATCAACTTCTTAGGGTTATAACTTTTGCATATGATCTTTGTTTAAAGAGAAATATAGCTCATTGGAAAGGTATTGAAGAGGATATTCATTTACGGGGATCAATTAGAGACTTAAGCTATTGTTAGGGTTCCTGATCATGAAAAATCATCATTTAGAACCTCAAAATGGCCCCAGAAGTTCAGGAACTAAAAAACTTCTAAAATCAGTAAGTTTCAAAAAAAAATGTTTTGAGCTAGTTGGAAAAGGTGGGTGGCCATCGATATCCTCCTGGATCATTGGAACGCCTAGAAAATTCAGAATACAGAACAAATAGTCAACAACATCTCAAGAAGAATAAGACTTCAGAAGAGAAACACCATTCATAAGAACCCCTACATTCAGTTATCAAACAATTTTTCTTGGTTCATGTTATTATTGTAACAATTTTGATCACAAAGCTATAAAATGTAGATCCTATTCCAAGAACAGAAGAAACTATGAAGGTTATTCAAACAACAATTATACCAAAAAATCACATGAATCACAGAACATAAATCACAACAGTTTTGGTTCACTAAGTAATGAAGTAGAGTGCTACAAGTGAAACAATTTTGGACACATGGAAAAATATTGTAGATGGATTGTTCCTCCAAGGGAACTAAAGCAGAATATAAATAGTCATAAACAAGAACCATAATGGATATTGAGAATGAAACATGATCAATTCAACACTGAAGAATTCTCACTTTCTATACAAGTGCAACACAAGAGAAGTGGGTGGTATGTTGAAAGTGGTTGTTCAAAGCATATGACAAGTGACAAGAACAAGTTTATAACCCTGAAGAAGGAATAAGATGGATCATTTTCATTTGGAAATGATAACTCAACCAAAATTATAGGTAGACACACATTCAAGCTTGGAATAAAAAATGCCAAGGAATAAAATGTTCTATTGGTCGAAGATATGAAGAAAAATATACTAAGTGTAAGTCAAATATGTGATCAAGGACACAAGCATTTTTTTTATTCATTAAAATGTGAGATAAGGAGAGAAAGATTAGGAAAGTTGGCGGCTACGACTATGAAAACCCCAAACAACATATATGTCCTGAATGAAATTGGAAAGGAAATATGTTTCTTAGGAAAGGAAAATGAAAGTTGGCTCTGGAGAAAAAGAATGGGTCACTTGAACTTTGATGACCTTGTCAAAATCAAGAGAAAGGAAGCAGTGAAAGAAATTCCTAATATTTCAAAGCCAATAAATACTCTATGTGAACACTGTCTACAAGGAAAACAAAATAGGACCAAGTTCAAATCAAAAGAGTACTCCACAAAAAAACCATTGGAGATTGTACACATTGAAATATGTGGATCGACAAGAATGAAGGGATTACATGGTGAATAATACTTTATGTTATTGGTTATGACTACAATTTTCTTTCTTAGGAAGAAGTTAGAGGCATTTGAACAATACAAGATATAAAAAGAGATGGTTGAAATCAAGATGGATTTGAAAATCAAGTGTTGAGATCAGAAAATGGAGGAGACATTACATCAAAAGAATTCATGGATTTATGTGCAAAACATGGAACAAAAATATAGTACTGAGCAACCAGAACACCTCAACAAAATGGAGTTGTCGAAAGGAACAACATAATAGTACAATAAATGGCTAGAACCATGTTGAAAGATTCCAATATGGGTGAAATATTTTTGGCACAAGCAATACATACAATAGTTCATATCCTAAACAAAGTAATTCTCTGAAGTAACGGTGATAATACTCTGTATGAGTTATGAAAAGGAAGACTGGAAAATTTCAATCATTTTAGAGTGTTTGGAATCAAATGCTATATCAAAAGAGAAGATGGTAGAATTGAAAATTTTGACTCCCGAGTTGATAAGGGCATACTAGTTGGGTATTCAAGAAAAACCAAAGCATATAAATTCTTTAGTCCAAGACTCAATATAATAGTGGAAAGCATCGATGTAACAATTGACTAAACAAATGAATGAAAGACTGAAGAAGGAAACCAATATTCATAAGAAAAGGAAGATGAAGAAGGTATAAAAGAAGAATAGGTAGAAGAAGAAGAGCATCCAGAAGCAGAGCAAGAGGAATATGAGAAGAAAATACCTCCTAAGACACCTAGCCAATGAGTGCAGAAAAATCATCCACTAGAATAGATTATTGGGAATAAATATGCAAGAGTTGAAAAATGGAAAAAAATAAATTTACCGAAAGAAAGGCATCTAACACTATTATCCACAATTGAGCCAAGAAGTTTTGAATAAGAAAACAAATAAGAACATTAGATCGATCAAGGATATGGATGAAGAATTTTATTAGATAGAGAAGAATGACACATGGGAACTGGTTCCAAGGTTGAAGAACAAGAATGTGATTGGTACAAAGTGGTTTTTCATAAACAAACTAAATGAGGAGGATAGGTAACCAGAAGTAAAAAAATGTTCATATGAAAAGGATAAACTCATATTGAAGGTATATATTTTGAAGATACCTTTACTCCAGTTGTTAGGATGGAACAAATCATATTGATCTTATCCTATGCATGTTAAAAAAGAATCAACGTATATCAGATGGATGTAAAATTAAGCTTTCTAAATTGAGAATTAGATGAAGAAGTCTACATAGAACAACCTGAAGGGTTTCTACTATCAGAAAAGGAGGATTATGTTTGCATGTTGAGGAAATCATTGTATGGACTCAAGAAGGCCCCTAGAGCATGGTATTCAATATTGGACATGTATCTACAAAAACAATGATTTAGAAAGGGAAATGCAGACAACAATCTCTAGATAAAAGTGAAACAAAACAATATATTGATAATTGAAGTTTATGTGGATGACATTATCTTTGGGAGCAATGATGGTAGGATGAGTCAAAAGTTTTCCAAAGACATATAGAATTCATTAAAAATGTCTTTGCTCGGTGAGTTGACTTTTTTTGGGGGATCACATGTATTTCAATAAGATAAAGGTGTTTTCATCTCCCAGACTAAGTGCATTAGAGAAATGCTAAAGCAGTCTGAAATGGAATATTGCAAACCCATAAGTACTCCTATGCAGACCACTTGCAAGTTGAGCATGGATGAATAATCAAAGGATGTAGATCAAAGACTCTACAAATCGATGATTGGAAACAACTTCAAGTCCAGATTTGATGCAAGAAGTTGGACATGTTGTGAGATTTCAAGCAGCACCGAAAGAAACACATGTTATGACAGTAAAGAAAATATTTAGATGTCTTAAAGAAAGATAAGATTTTGGGATATGGTATCCAAAAGGTAATGAAATATCTTTGGTCTCCTACATAAATGCATATTAGGAAGGTAGAATTGACGAAAAAAGAAGTACAAGTGGAGCAACTTTCTACTTAGGTGATTGTATGGTATCATGGTTGAGAAAGAAACAGTCATCAATATATGTGTCCATAGCAGAAGAAGAGTATATTGTGGTAGCAACATGTTTCACTCAGGTTCTTTGGATGAAGAAAACCTTGCAATATATACAGGTGGAATATGACGAGCCCATTTTGATACTCTGTGATAACACTAGTGCTATAAATATATTTAAGAATATAGTAATGCATTCCAAGAAGAAATACATTTCGATCAAGTTTCACTTTCTATAGGAATAGGTAACAACGAAGACATCAATCTAGAGTACATTGGGATAAATAAGATTTCAGATATCTTCACCAAACCTCTTTCAAGGGAGACTTTTAAGGATCTTTGATAGAAACTTGGAATATTTTCTTCCCCGTAGTGATCCACATGGCATCAATCATAGTAAGACAAGGGGAGAGAAGTATAATACATGAAGAATCCAAGTAAATAATATTTTGAATTTTTTTCATATACATATAATATTTACACGAGGAAGCACCATGAAGAGAAAGAAGAGCCTTGAAGACAGCGAGAGAAACCCCAAGAATAATTTATTTTCCATTGATGTCAAATGGGGAGAGAAATAAAAAGGGAATGGAAATGGAGAGAAAGAATAGATGCATGGAGACAGGGGGAGCATAAGAAGGAGCATGATTATTGTCATTCCATCAATGTTTCCATCAATGCCAAAGGGAGAGATTGTTGAAATATTGGTTGTCATTGATGTCAACCCTTGAACAAGTCTAGTATCCCCAAAGGTATGGTTATGGAACCCGAAGTTGATCAAAGAAAAAGGGCATGAAGGACAATGTAAATTCATGTACCACACTCATGAATGAATATTCATCATCATGCCATTTTTGGTGATAGGTGGTACACCACATGGTTCCACACTCTTAGGAGGATATTCCCTCATGAAGTTAAAATCCCCTAGTTGGTTACAAGTCAATTAATGTGTTAGCACTCTGTAAATTTTTTCCGGCTGATAGAAAAATTACAGAGGTAATTATTTCAACCTACTTTAGAGATGGGCACTAGCCTACTTAACTCAGAGAGGGATCTCTCATGTCACTCGATATATATTTGGCAATCAATGGCTATATATTTTTTGTTTTGGGGGTTTATATAAAGTTGTTGGCAAGGACGAGGATGCACACTCAGGGCTATGGAGTTGAAATTCTAAAAGTGAATGAAAACGATGACTGGCCTATAGACTTCTCCAGAGGATAAAGGCTAAATGAGGTGATGAATCTAAGTTATAAATTGATTTTAAGTAGAGTGTAGGAAGAAGGAGAAAGAAAATAACTTCATTAGAGCATTACTGAAATGAATTCTGAATTTAGCTAGGAAGAAAATTACATAGTTTAAATTGGTTAAGCCAAGAGCATCATAGGATGAATTCTGAGCGTTTGAATCTCCAATTTAAATAGAATAAAATGTAAATGGAAATAAATAAAACAGGAAATGAAGACAATGAAAGGAGAGAAAACACATATCACCACCATTAGAATCTTTTCATAGAGACTTCAAAAGATTTTGCATATATATTCAATTCATCTCCAAAAAATTACAATAGAGTTCAGAAACAACAAAAAGGTGCCCTTGCACTTCTTCCAACATTAATAAATTCAGAACGACCTCTATCATTTAGACAATTTCAATTTCCTTTTAATTATAAATCGATTGCAATAGTTGAACTAAAACATTTCAATTTCTTCCCCAAAATAGAAACAGTTACAAATATAACATGACACATTTAACTGGTCTCTTATTTTTCAGGAGAAAAAATAGGCTTCAAAAGGGCACCTTTAATTATCAAACCGTAACATCTCTGTAAAATATGAGAATGGTTTTTGTAGATAAGCTCATTCTAAAGAAAAACCTCTCCTAGTTTCTTCAAATTCATCTCCAACTGATCGAAATATATGTCACAAAAACATGTCTCGAACAGGAAATCATAACAGAAAACTATTTCTCCAAGATTCCCTCAAATCTCCTAATTCGTGACACTTGTGTGAAAAATGAACAAGGTTAATGTTCTAGGGTCTGTGCTTGACAATAACTTCCTTTGAATTTTGAAAACCCATTCTGGTTCATCTGGAAATCATCCTGTAAGTCTCAACTGTTACAGAAACTGACTACCACATCTTCCTTGAAATGTCACTTGTGCTTTTTCCAAATCTTTTTTTTTTTTTAATGTCTAGCAGAATCAACAACTAGTTGGGCACATGCTTGCGTTACACATGGTCATGTTATCCAACTACTACCACTATAACCTCCAGGTGTGCCCACAATGCCCCTTACATGACACACATTGTAAGTCAAGTGGATTTGAACTCGAAACCTCATGGAACTTCATATTCAAAGCACTTGCCAATTGAGCTACCCCCCTGGGGGGTTTTTCAAATCTAATTTTATTTATCCATATTTTCCTTAAATATTTGGGAATAATATATTTTAATAAAAATAATTTCCAAATATTTTTTATCCTTTAAAATTAAATTTCCATAATTTAAATAATTTCCAAATATTTTTTATCCTTTAAAATTAAATTTCCATAATTTAATTCATGACCATGGTTTTGAAAAACCATTTATTGTTTGTTTCCCATGGTTTTGAAAACCATGTCTTGTTTTTCCCAATTTACCATTTCACTTTGAAAAACATTTACTCTATCTTGTTTTTTCCAATTTACCATTTCACTGTGAAAAACATTTACCGTGTCTGTTTCCCATGGTTTTGAAAGCCATGTCTTGTTTACCTTCTTTGGTAAAATACTTTTGATCTTACTCTTTTAATTCTGTAAAACCTTTGGATAAATAATTATCCAAGTCTTCCTTTCATGTGCATATTCCCAGTTAATCCTTTTCCATGGAACTAAACATTAATCTCTTTAATTTGTAAAAATTAAATTTTACCTCTCTAAAACCTTTTCACCCTGAGGAAGAATCTCATTTATTGGAAATTCCATAATTATTATTGAAATGCATTCCTGGAGAATATGTCGCACATAAACCATATGATAAATGGTTGCATTTATTATATCAGGCTTGGGCTTGAGTGGTTTAATCCACACTACTTTTACCCCTGATATTCACCATGTAAGGACACATCTCCCCAAACAAAAACCACTTGTTTATATATCGGCCCGCCTTAACATAATTAACCTCCACATTAATTCTATGCTTGATAATGTATGTGTACCCTCCATCCACCCTTTGACTTTTCCATATTATAAATCGAGATCTGTGCCCATGATTTGACATGATGCCATAAATTAAATGTTCGACAAAATAGGTATTCCAACAGAGGATGAACACCTTCAGTAACCACTCACATAACCAGAACAAAGATCAACACACCGATTCTTTCATGTGGTAAAACCTCTATGGGGAAACTTTCACGACCCCAGCCAATGCGGCCACTTGGAGAAGTTTATTAATGCAAAGAAAAAAATTACAAAGAGATTTTACAAGAGAGTTTCTCACAATCAATTATTGGAAAATGACCCTCCATGCTCTTTAAATAGAGATCATGGATCAATATGGTGCTACGCCATGGATCAATGGTCGTTAAGGTCGAGGAGAGTATGACCCGTTGGATCACTCTATGTCAGGAACATATCGCAATCATCGAATTTCCTAAATACAAATGCATACTAATGCACACTAAAGAAACACACTAGAAACACACTTTTACCTAACGACATATTAGACCAAGTAGATCTTAACTAACTCCTAAGTGTCTAAATATCCTAATATCCCCCTTAAGAACAACTTGGGATAGGATTGAAGGATTTACAATAGTGACAGAATAGGAGAAGGAAGGAGACATTAGAGCCTATCCCCCCTTAATGACAACTTCCTGAGCTCCTAACATAAATTGAAGTTTGGAAAATTTCGCTTCTGTAAGAGACTTTGTGAAAATGTCTGCAACTTGTTATTATGTAGGGGAAAAGAAAACTTCAATAACTTGATCATGAATTATCTTTCTGATGAAGTGCATGTGTAGCTCGATGTGTTTTCTACGCTAATGTTGAACTGGGTCTTTAGCAAGCTTGATGGAAATCTGTTTGTCAAACCAAAGGCTAGTTGGATGCTTGTGCTGGAATCCAAACTCTGAAAGGATCTATTGAAGCCACAGGGCTTTCTGAATTTCATTTACCACTACTCAGTACTCATCTTCTGTTGAAGAAAGTGCAATAGCCTGTTGTTTCTTACAATACCAAGTGACAAGTCTTGAACCAAGGCTGAAAAGATAACCTCCAGTAGATTTCCTATCATCAAGGTCGTCGGCCCAGTTTGAATCAGTGAAACCAACCAATAAAGGAGTCCCCCAACAGTAATGTATCCCAAACTGAATTGTACCATGAACATAGTGAAGTATCCTTTTAGCTGCTTTCCAATGG
>CBVK0101624299.1:0-19307 GCA_900067695.1 Picea abies | reverse complement strand
GGGCTGGCCAGTCATGGATGACTTGGATTTTGGCTGGATCCACATGTACGTGATGTTGATCAACGATGTAGCCCAAGTAATAAACCTTGTCCATGCCGAAGGAGCATTCTTCCAAGTTGGCGTAGAGCTGGTGTTGTCATAGGGTGTGAAAAACCTGTTGAATATGTTGCAAGTGTTATGCCCAAGTCTTTTTGTAAATGAGGATGTCATCCAGATACACCACTACAAAAGTATTGGTGAATGGTCATAGGATATCATTCATCATCCTCGTGAAAGTGGTTGGAGCATTTGTCAAACCAAAGGGCATGACCAACCATTCAAAAAGATGTTCCTTTGACTTGAAGGCGGTCTTCCACACATTTGTCTATTCTATCGGAACCAGGTGGTAGCTAGACTTCAGATCAATATTACTGAAGTATTTGGCCCCGTGAGTTGGTCAAGGAGGTTGTCTATTTGAGGAATCAGGTAGCAGTTTCTGACTGTGATTTTATTTAGGGCCTAATAATCAATTCAGAGTTGCTAGGTTCCATCTTTCTTTTGTACCAACATGATTGGGCTTCCGCAAGGTGATGAGGTGGGATAGAAATGCCCCTTGTGGAGCAGGTTTTGGATCTCCCGCTCGATCTCCTCATTCTTTAATCACTGATAGACTGACCCATTGGGAAATAGTGCACTGGGGGTCAGATCGATGGGGTGCCTGACCTGAAAGTGCAGAGGTACCTTGGTAGGTGAAGAGAAGATAACTGAGTATTCTTCCACGACCTTATCCACTTACTTCTGCTATGTGGAGAGGTCGATCGCAAAGACCATGGATGTGGCTGTGATATTTCTCTCATTCTGAGAGTGAATCATGAAGAAGACACAATTCTTTGTTTGAGAGATGAACTTTTTGCATTGCTTGGAAGAGATCAAGGAAATAGCATTGGGTGGGACTAACTCAGGTATCCTGTACAATTTCTTGTTCAAAGTAATAATAACACAGGGAGGCCTAGACTCATATACAAGATGACGTTTCCATAAATATGGTTGGCCCAAAAGAAAATTACAAACTTCGAGAGGGGAAAAATCACACAATACCTTGTCTTTGAAGGGCTTGATGTCATATGACAGGCAACATTGTTGGTTGATGTGTATGTGGCTTCCTTGGCGGAGCCATTTGATGGTGTAGGGTTGTGGGTGCGGCATTGTCGGCAGGGAAAGTTGCTTGGCAACCTTTGATGAGATGAGGTTCTTATGGCTACCGCTATCAATGATGAAGTGTAATGGGGTACCCTTCACCCACATCTGTGAATGAGAAAGGCACTCACCTTCCTCTGGCTCATTTGGTTCACCAGGATAGAGCTTGGTGGTAGCAACGGTAACACTAGGTTTTGTGTCTAGGATCTGTCTCCCCTTTTCTGGTTCTAACTTAGATTCAAAACCCGCATCTCATTCAAAGGCTTTAACCTCAACCACCAATGACTGCTTCGAACAACAATCCAAATTTTTATGCCAGGGGATCTTATGGAAGTCGCACCACTTCCCAGTATATTTCTTTTCTTTTTCGGTGTCCTTCTTTGCTTGCAGCCTGGACTAGTTATCCTGAGGTTGTCCATCTTTTCTCTGTTATTTGTTCTGTGGGTTGGGGCCACCCTTTCCTATCTTTTGCTATGAGCGATTCCCAAGCCCAAATTACCACATCTTTTGTTTGAGCTTCTGCTCGATTTTGATGGCATATTGATAGGCTGTGCCTAAGGATGAGATGTCTAGAAACTCCATTTTAGCTTGGATGTATCTATTCATACCACTATGATACTTGAGCACCAGATGGCACTCAGAATCTTTGATACCCAGCTTGGTGCGCAAGGTTCGGAATATATTTGTGAACTCGGCCACTACTTGGTCTCTTTCCTGCCACAACGTGGTCCATTTTGTGTATAAGTCATCATAAATTCCAACAGGGTAGTATTGTTCCTTAATAGCATCCTTGAAGGACTCCCAAGTGACTGTGATTGTAAATAATGAGGTTTCCTCTATTTCCTGTTTCTTAAAGAAGGTTTCCCACCAATCTTTGACATGGGGGATGGCTTTGAGGAGCACAAAAGTAATCTTTTCTCTATTCGAGAAGTTATGGACAAAGAAATAACCTTCTAGTAGATTCAACCATTTTCCTACCAAATCTGCGTCTATATGAAATTCAAATATAGGATTATTGAAGTTGATTTGTACCTTTAAGGGGGCAGTGCCTCCGTTTGAGGAAGATGTGTTGCCTATTAATAATCACTGAAGGATTTGAGAAAACCTATACATCATCTCGTTCCTCTGTTGCATGAGGTATTCCTCGAGCAACATTTTGAAGGGATCTCTTGTCCCATCATCTTTATTTTCTTCTTCCATGAGAGGTCATTTGGGCGTGCGAGAGATTTTGTCCTCAAGAGAAACAAGATCGAAACCCAATTCTTTGTACCCTAACCTCGTTGGGGACATGCATTAAGAACGACAAGGAGCAGACCGCTCTGATACCACTGATCCATAATATATTTTCAGAATGAAATTAATACATATTATTATCAAAATATTCTTAACACATAATAACAGATATATAGTAAAACTATTTTCTATTCAATAAGGAAATAAAGTGAAACTGTAAAATGCAACGGAAATAAGCTTGCTAGAATGCTGGCAACTTATCTCTGAGAAGATATGTGACGACTGTGCTCATTCACAAAAAGATGATTACAATGAGGCTTTGAAGGCCTTTTTGCAATAAACAGGAATCTCAAAAAACCTATACATCCAAAAAACCTAACCCTAGGAGATGAAGCACCAAAAGTCATATGGGCCCCGTTTGGGTAAGTTAGTACATCAACTTTCCAGGGTCGTAAATTTCACAAATGATCTCTATTTTAGGCCCACGATAGCCCATTGGAAAGGCCTATCCGAGGAATACACATTTTTTTTCTATCTATCAAAGGTCATTATGACTGTGGCCAACCCTAAAAAACATTGTTTAGGGCCTCTAAATGGCCCCACAAGTCAGGGACTCAAAAACTAGGGAAAAAACTGCCAAACTGGAAAACTGCCAAAATGAGATAGTTGGAATAGGTGGGAGGCCACCGACATCCATATGGTTCAATCCTCCCCCCTTAGGAAGCAATGGTATCCATTGCATTTATTTTCCCCATCAGATGAGGAAATTTCTGTTGAATTTGGCCTTGGGTGAGCCACTTGCCTTGGTGCAAGAGCTGCCCTACTTTAACAACTTGTTAAAGTTGGATCCTTTGTTGGCGAGTGCCCTTGATATGTTTGTCCAAAATATGATCATTGGATGCTTGTTGTATGCAGTCGAGGTTGAGCTATGTTGGTGTTAGTTGTTCTGTTATCTCAGAGGTGTCCAATAATGGTGGGAAATATGGTTGAAGGATATCCACATTGAACACTGGGTGCAAGCTAAGGATATGAGGAATGTTGAGCTCCAAAGAATTATCACCCACAATTTTGGTGATGGTTTACGACCCATAAAGAAGTGGGTGAAGCTTCCGATGGGGTCCTGTAAAGTTCTCTTTTTACAAGTGCAACCAAAGTTTGTCGCCCACCTGAAACTTATGTGGCACACGGTGTTGATCATAGCGTTGCTTGTATGTTAAGGTCCTAACCCGCACATAGATAGATCAATGTATTCGGATGGAATAAAAGTCAATATTAATAAGGCCTTTCAATAAAATAGAATAAGGCGGATGTAAGAAGACCTAATAGAAGCTTCCGGTTCTAGAAGGATCTTCCTCCAGATGTTTCTCTTAATAGACATATTTAGTATAAATAAGGGTCGAGGGTATGAGAACCCTAGCTTGGAGATTATTGTAACAGAGCACTGCTCGATTGGAGGTTGCCCCCTCGAAGAGGCCTGTGAACATTGCTTTCTGAATCAAAGTGCTATTTCTATTGCTATTGTTATATCTTCTTTGTGTATTGTGAAGATTATGCTGGATATTTTACTGTTATTCTGCCATTTCTAGCAATTTATTTCTGTTCTGCATATTTTATATATCTGGTATCTTGCAAGTGGTATCAGAGCACTTTCCTTGGCATAAATTGTGGGCATTTTTTTTTAGGGTAGAGATGTATTTCGACGTCTTTAAGCCATAGAGATCTGTCGTTACGTGCATAAACCCACGGTTGAGGGATTCATACACGCAGGAAATACAAGTGGTTCTTAAGCGTACATCTGTTGGCCACCCTTGTAACCCCTGTTGGTACCCCTTCGAGTGGTAGCGCATCTGCCATTTCTAGCATTTTATTTCTGTTCTACATATTTTATATATTTGGTATCTTTCCACCCACCTATTCCACTGGCTCAAAACAAGGGTTTCCACCTTGGAAGTTTTTCTACAACTTTTCGGGTCCTAAACTTCTGGTGCCATTTTGAGGCCCTAAACAACATGTTTTGGGCCCAACACAGTCATAATCTAGGCTTTGGCTAGAGTGTGATGGAAAAATGTGTAGTCCTCAGATAAAAATTTCCAACGAGCTATCGTGCACCCCATGTTGAACACACCGTCCACACCAAGAGGGGGGGGTGAATTAGTGTGTGGACTTTTCTAACTTTTCTTCTTACTTTTCTAACTTTTCTAACTTTTTAACAGATTAATAACAATCAGATCATAATCACAATGGACACAAGAGACATCATATGTTTGTGTAAGATTTTGTATAATTGATATGAATATAGTAATATGAATTTTCCCAGCAACAACTTATTCTGTATCACCACCAACTGAATTAAGGAGCACCAACTCCTCAGAGAGCACCAACTCTCAAGAGAGCACCAACTCTCAAGAAAGACCCAACCTGCTGCAAGACCCAGCTTTTTGATAGAATGCAATCTATCCAACTAGAGTTTATTCAACTACAGTAGTAGTGATCCATTATAGAATCAACTCTATCTCATGATCAGAGGTATACCATAAACGATCATCACCGCATTTCATATTCTCACTGAATTTCATGCCTTCTTCTCTTTCTCTTTCCTCTAATCTATTCACCCCTTCTTCACTTCTACATCTCTCTTATATTCGCATGGACCTCAGGTCAAGATCCACCTCTTCACTTCACAAGCCACACTTCATTCACAAGCACTTTCAAGTTAACAAATCATGGTTGTATTTATACTTGTTTATGCTCAAGACTTGTTTAAGTTATTGAGTCGACTTGTGAAACAAGTTATAACTAACTTGTTCATTTACAATAACTTTTGGGACCACCAGAGATCATCAATCTGGGTCTTCAACGTTACACCTGTCATCCCCTTTCCTTTCACAAATTGATCACAGTCATGGATCCATTTCCTTCGTTTCTATGATAACAGATATCGACGCTTCCTTCAAACCATGTTCATATGATCAATGGTGTAGAACCACATGCTTAAAATTTTAAGCGACGCATTACATTCTCCCCTTTATATCTCTTTACCATATGACCAATGGTAGTGACCTCACGCAAGGCGAGATGATCTCTTGAGTGTTTATTGATTCAATGGTCATGATTCAATCTTCGATGAGATGGGTGATTACTGTAACTTTGACATTTCTCCCTTCAGAATTTTTGGGCTTGAAACCTTTCAAATCTCCCGAAGCAGATTTTGCTGAACAGATCGGACGATTCTCATTCTATCACGGAACCAGATCAATTGTCATATTCGATCCTTATCTATCCTTCATTTATTAAACCAACGGACATGACTTAATCAATCAATGGGATGTATGGCCACCATTTACTCCGTGACTTTGTCCATTATGCTTACGCTATCCTACCACTATATTAAGATCAACGGTTGAGAGTAAACTCGACATCAAATCAACGATCGAGAATGCTTTTGAAGTGATCTTTCAGATTGGACGTCTCGTGTCCACTTCAGGACTTCGACATTTGGGATTTTGAGACTTTGGGAAAGTGATGGTGGTAAAATTCCTGAATAAAAAATCTTGGAGTGATGTAACTTGATTACGTCACTTACTGACATGTCACAAGCTGAGTAGCTGCCACGTCTCACTCTGATTCATGATTTGCACATACTTGAAATGCCGATTCAACTTGACACTTGTCATTCTTCTGACTCCACCATGTGTCCTTGCTGACGTGGATCTGTTGACGTAGATCTCCCGATGTGACACATGTTCTTCTCCTGGATCTAACAGTTGTCCTGACTTCTGAACTGTATCTCAGATTGACGACTAAGAGCAACTTCGAACCTTCATCCTTCGGGACTTTGGGACTTTTGACATTTATTCGTGGTAAAACTCTCGAAGCAATTCTCTCTTAGTGACGTAACTTTCTTACGTCATTTGTTGACATGGAATGAGCCAATTTCCTCTTGAAACTTGTCATCAAATGATTATGCCATGTGTATTTGCCGATGTGGTCTGCTGACATGGTTTGCCACATGTCCTTGCTGACGTTGTCTACTGACGTAGATCTCCCACACGTCCTTGCTGATGTGGATTTACCACACATCCTTGCTGACGTGGTTTGCCACATGTCCTCTTGGATCGGGTGGTTGAGGCTTACTTTGGATGATCCGACCGTCCTTATTCATTTAGTATTTTTGGGCTTTAGGTTTTTCAAATCTCAAACTTTCCAGCGCGTAACCTCCTCGCATCTTTATATCCGAAGTGAATGTTGTTCGTTGATCAGGATCTTAGATTAACGACTTGATCTTTCTATGGTGTTGCTCTTCTGGCTTATCCTGTCCTTCAATTAATGTGATCCAATAGTCATGAAGACACTCAAAGTAGATCAACGGTCGACGATGATTGTGGAACCATGACTTGCAAGTTATTTAACTCGTTACCAAAACTCTGCAATTTGAAGTTGTGCGTTGTTGGTGAGTCAACCACAATTGTCGATCTTTGAAGCTATAAGATTGGACAATCATGACTAATTGAGGGATTGGAACTAGCATGATATTTAATTCACCATTCGATCTCTGCAATCCATCCCTACCGTTGATCTGTCTTGTAGATCTGACAATCATGATCCTTCAACGGTCCTCAAGCCCACAATCACTCATATGACCGATGTCCATTATATTTAGATGATCAACATGGTCAACCTTGATCAAATGACTGCTGAGGATTCTCACTCTTGATTGGACGACTGCTGAAGCTTCTCACCCTGAGCTTGCACTTTTCCTTCCGAGCTTTGATCTCTATGTTTGCTAACCCTCCTGAGCTTTTATCATAGGAACATTGTTGATCCTATCGTGATCAACAATAAGCACGAATTGCTTCATATTGTTTGCTTCTTCTGCTACTTGATTACTATGCAATGCACTCTTCCTTCTGAGCTTTGATCTTCATACTGTTCGCTCCTCCTCCTGAGCTTGCGCTTTTGATCTCTGCATACCATTTGAAATCTTCTTCTAACTGATATGTTGTTGACATCAATGACAATATCATCTGTGGTAATTCATCATTAACAAAAGTTCATCACATCGAATGTTGACATCAATGACAATATATCCAACAATCTCCCCCTTTTTCATTGAGGGAAACTCACTAACTTCATATACAAAACTCCCCCTGTGAAGATGCTTTCCTCTTATGAAGTTTCTCTCCCCCTTTGACATCAGTGGAAAAGGGTTTTTCCACCTATGGTAAAGCTCTATATGTTACTGACTAGAATATGAACTTGTGTAACACTTCTTGCAATTATGTTCTGCCCGCCATAACTAAATGAATCCCCCTGTCAATATGCTCTCTCTCTACTTCTGACTACTCTCTCCCTTTGTTTCTGAAAAACTAGCTCTTCCTGACAAGGTTTCTTCCCCTGTTAATTTACTAACTTCTTATCTCTGTTGATTGGGATTTTTTTTGTTTCAAATGAGTAGTCTTCTTGATATTAATTTTTGTAGTGATCGAGTCTTTTCAAAACTTAATCTAATCACTTTCTTATTTACTAACCAAAACTTCCCTTGAGTTTTTACTGACTGTTCTCCCACTTTGTTTCTAAAAGGGTATTTTTTCTTGATAAGGTTTCTCCTCTTGTTATCTCTACAGGATGTAATGTACCTCATTTTGTACATCAGAATGTTGCTTTTGTGGATGTCGTTGTCCTACTGGAACAATGTGCAATTGTAGCTCATCTTATTCAAACAACTCTTGGATCTTCCCATTGATTCTCATCGATCTCTAACCATATGTATTCGTATTTATCCAAGATGCTTCTTTACTGTACATTTCTCTAAGGGTTGTTTGAGAAATTTTATACTATACTTGTCACATGACTGACATTCTTTTTGCAACAATCAACTTCACTCCTGTTCACTTGTTCAGTCTTTGATATCCACATCTATGAGTGTCCCAGTTTCCTGATCTTTGTTCTCTAATCATCTATTACTGCAACTTCATTTTTCTTCCATGTTCCATTTACTCCTTTTGTTGTATTGTATGAGGCATTTCTCATTGACTATTTTCTTGAGTTCCAACAGTTATTGGCTTTGTGGCCATATCCACCACAACTGTAGCATCTCATAGTGTAACACTGTGTAGCAATATGTCCAACATGATTGTAGTTCCAACATCTTATATTGTTGTTGAACCTACCAAATTTTTTTCTTCCATGATGCCTACAATCCAAGGCTTTATGACCATATTCATTACAAGAAAAACAATAACCGTTAAAAACACTCTCATACCTTCTTTGATTCATCCATGAAGGTGTCTTTCTTTCAAAATTGCTTTGAGGTGTATGAGTAGCTTCTGGATGTCTTCCTTGATCTGATCTTCTAAATTTTGTAGTGTTGCTTTTATTTCTTGAATGTGAAGAACCTGAGTCATATCTTCTTTCACTTATTGCAAATGAAGGAGCTGTGTCAGACCTGTCTTCATCCTTTACAAATGAAGGAGCTGTGTCAGACCTATCTTAATCCTTTATAAATGAAGGAGCTATGTCAGACCTTTCTTCATTCTTTACAAATGAAGGACTTATGTCAGACCTGTTTTCACCTTTTACAAATGAAGGACCTGCATCAGGTTTCTTAGTAGTAATAATTTCTTCCTTGTTGTATCCAAGATCGGATTTGTCTTTTGGTGATATCTGACTATCCAAGATCTAATCCAGGGTCATGGATCTATTCAAGAACTTGATTTGGGTGTCTGACTTCTCAACCTTCTTTATAAGATTCACAACTTCTTCTTCCAGCTTATGACATGATTCTTCCTTTTTGTTCATCTAGTTCCTCACTACCTCCTCCATTCTTTTGGATTCTTCAAGTTGGATTTTAAGATTGACATAACTTTCCCTTATTTCTTTTAGATCTTCAAGGCTTTTGCTTGGTTCATCATCTTCCTTATTTTCCTTTTCTTTTACTTGACTAATTTCTTTCTTCGGCTTCTCAATCTCATCTTCTTTCTCTTCTAATTGATTGTCCTGCTCATATATTATCTTTTCATTGTCCTTGAGAATTTCCTTTATTTCCAAGACATGCTTTTGACTCTTTTCAAGAAATTCTTTAGTGTAGTCATGAAGATAGCTATAGTCTGATTCATTATGGTCATAGAGGTATTCATAGAGACTCCAATCAACCTTTTGTTTGGTCTTTGATAGTTCTTCTTCTACTTCTTCCATGGGATAAATGCCAACATAACATTCTGTTATTGTATCTGAGTATTCTTCTTTACTTGTAGGGGAGGATTCAATATCAATGTTATTGCAATTAAAATATTGTAAAGAGTCCTTACCTTTATTGATGACTGAGTATTCATCTTCATCCTTGATAGGAGTGTCTTCTGTGTCTTGACTTTTGATTTGATACATATTTTCTAACTTCAGCCATAAGTCCTTGGCGGATGTGCATAGTTGTTGGCCCTTGACCAAGTTTTTGAGAACCTTGGTCATGTTTAACCTCTTTTAGGACTTCGACATGCTGGTCGAAGGCGGAGCGCAAGTCGAAGTGGAGATCATGGGATCTTGGCCCCTTTTTAGGGTAGTTTTGGGATTAGGGTTTATGTAACGGGTATGGGGATGTCGTCCCATGGGTTTACCCATGTTTAGGCCCTTTTTGTAATGTATAAATAATTAGCTAGGCGATGTAAGAAAGAGAGACCTAGCTGGCCAGTGAGCTAAGTGTAGATAATTGTAAATGCTTTGTGCATGCTGTGTTGAACACTTGCAAAGCTAAGTGCAAGTGACTGTAAGAAGGCTTTGTGCAGATTGTAAGAGGGCTCTGTGCCGTAACCTAGCTCAGGGAAGGAGGATCTAGAGAGGTGCACACAGATATCATGTCCTATGCGGAGTGGATCTGAGGATTTGAGCATGTAAGAAGATTGATCAAAGCTAATAAAGAGAAGAAGAGTTGGTGGACGTAGCCCCACGCTGGGGGTGAACCACGTATATCCTGTGTTATGGTTTCTTTGTGAATTATGGTTGTTATATTGTTCGTATGATTTATGCATAGTATAGTAATGTATGTTTATATGAATATGATATGATAGCTTAGTGCTTAGTAATGAGAATAAATGCCAGATCTGATCTATTTATATATGCTAAGTGCTTGGATGTGTTAGATCTATTTGAATGCTGCATTGTTCTATAATTAGGGTTTGAATATGCAAAGTGAATAAGGGTCAAATATTGATGAATATTAACTGCTAAGTGCTTTGTTAGAGTGGTGTAATCATAGATATGTGTCCCAACTAGGTTGTAGACACTTGAGTCCTGCAACCACCCCTGTCTATACCTCAGTTGAGACTTCATCTGCTTCGCAGGTGTTGTCGAAAGGGCCGGTAGTTAGGGTTTTGTTGGTGCATTGTTGAAGTGTTGAACCCTGGGTCTGCCCTTGTGCCAAAAAATGGTTCCATTGTTAGGACCTAAAACTGTGATTACTGGGAACTAAAGAAAAGAAAGCTTTGTGCATAGATCTGATGCTTTAGTGCACAATATTATACTTGACTCACGAAGCTCTATGCTAAGAAGAGAAGTCTGATCTGAAGAAAAGAGGTAAGATCTTGAAGCTTTGTGCTCTGATAAAGGTAAAATAAGTGAAAATTTTTATTTCGAAAGAATGGATCTAGGTATGTTTAATAGATTTAGTCCTAGTCTGAAAACTAGGGTACAACTAGAAGAAAGAAGATTTGATATGAATAGATCTGATAGAAATAATGAAAGATATGTTATTCCTATGCATAGAAAGAATGTTCGGACTAAAAAATGGATGCAGGATCCTAGAAAGAATTGTGTGCAGGCTAGTTACTATGATCCTAGTGAGCAGTACAAGAAAGGTTGGGGATCATTTAAGAGAAAGAGAGGATTAACCCTTTGTTACAATTGCAGAAGACCAAGCCATCTGGCTAAAGAATGCTCTAGTAGAAGACCTAGTTGTCTTTGTTGTAAAGCTATGGACCATGAAGTTTTGGATTGCCCTAGAATGATTGATAAAGTTGAAAAGATGAATACGAGACAAGAAAACCATGAGAAAGGTCAAGAGACTAAGACTATGGCAGAATTCCAGAAAGAATCAGAGACTGCATTATTGTAGATGAAAGAAACCCTAAAGGATCACAGAGATATCAACTTATTAGAGATATTAAAAGAGAAAGAGTGCATAGAAACAAGAATAGGAGACTTTGACATAGACTGTGTCCTGGATGAGGAAACACAGGTGAATATCATGACATAAAGAACTTGGGAAATTTTAGGAAAGCCAACTCTGATTCCTTCATTGGGAGGAATATGATTGTTTAAAGGAAAGTTGATAACCCTATGTGGAAGACTTACCCAGACATCTATGAGTTCTCATGGAACTTTGACAAAGGAAGAATTTGAGATCATTAAGTTTGTTGAGAACAATGCCCCATTTTCTATTTTTCTAGGAAAAACATGGATTGGGAAAGATTAGATACGAAGGAAACAAGAAGAGGAGGATCTAGAAGAGAAAAAACAAGAAATAAGAGATTTCATGGCTAGAAGAATAGTGCATTTACTGAAAGAACAAGAGGGCCAGTCGAAGCTATTAAGGACCAGAGATTTGGACGTAGAAGTTGAAAGAACACATGAAGACTTGAAACACCTGTTTGTACAAGAAAGTAGAGCACCTACCCCAGAAAGAGAAGAAGTGTTAATCTTAGAACCCCTGAAAAACCCGCAACAGTGCGAAGTTACTATGCCAAAAGGAGATAAGAACAATAATGGAAAGAGGAAACCGGTGACTCAGAATACAAAAAAGAAATCTAGAAAGCTCACCAAGAAGAAATCAAAGTTAGAGAAATTACAGGAAGTTCCAGGGAGGACTTCGTAGAAAGAAGGTTTACAGAACTTGAACTTCGTTGGAACATCAGAACAACGAAGATTGAGACTTCACCACGATGAAGCAATATGACCATTGGAGGCATCCCGACTGTTAGACCGATGCTTCAGAATGGCTAGAAACACAGTTATTACTGGAAAGATCGCCATTGGAACATTGGGACCGCACCATAATGGATGAAATTTCATTGACTAAGGCATTCCTACTCATTGGAGGGATCCTTTATGATGATGTTTATTTATCCTGTTGGGCGTTGCACCGAGACCACTTTTGCCAATTGTGATTACCCGAGCCCACATAGAAATAGTTTCTTTCTTGCAGTGCCTATTTGAGACCTCGCCACCCATGTTACTACAGTGAGTGTTTGTTCACCAACCTGAAACACCTGATCTAGAGCATGCATTTCAGACAAACTCAGCACAGTAGAAAATTATGTCAAAGAGATTCTAATCAACCTAATGGCTGAGAAGGTGATGTCTGCAGGAATCCAAGCCTCATTGACGAGAGGAGTGCAAGCATCCTCATCGACTGCTTGTGGATCTGGACTATCCCAAGATGCGACAGAGAAACAAACCAAGCATCGTGATGACTTAGCGAATGCGAAGCTCATCCCATCTATCCTTCCCGACTACATCCCACCTCTAGCTGGCGTGGTGAGTCATGACAGCATCCCAAGGGAATTTGATTACACAGTCATCATTGCCTACCTCCAGAAGGGAATACTCACAGTCAGACCACAGTTGGAGAGGATTCCGATGTTGAATATCAACGACTATAACTTAGGAGACCACAAAAACTATGACACGCTCGCACCATACAAATATTTAACCAAGACAAAGAGAAAGAAGTCGAAGATCATCCCCCAACCATGGACTATGGACATCGTGAGGTCCACCATCCTGAATGTAATGAAGATACCCCACTTTGGAAGGCATCAGGAGGTTAACGTGTGTGTTAAAATCCTGATGTCATGCTTCCATGGTGGTTACCTATGGTTGGACAAGCCTATCATAGTCGATCTAGAGCTAATCCATTAGATCATCGGATTAAGCATGCAAGAACCAAACCCACAAGACTTTTATCCAGAGAAGGCTGTTGATCGCGCCCTGGTGAAAAAAATCAAAGATACCTATGGTGATGTGGAGAAGGTAGCTTCCATCCAGAATGGCGCAGTGTGCCTAACCTGCCAGTTGATCATTGGTAAGCTAGTAAGAAAGAACAGACCCACGCAGGTCACGGGGTTCGTCGTTGACCTCGCGGGAAAATGTCTGGAAGGGATACAAATGAAATGGGCGAGCTACCTCATCAACCAGTTAGAGTAGGACTGCTTCGAAGCTCAGGATCAGGACTATGAGTTCCACTTCAGTTGGCTGTTGATCCTGATCACCTTCATTGCATGGGAAATGCTAGAAGGAGAGACCTTCCCGGAAATTGAGCCATCAGAACCCTTATCTGCGAATTTCACCACATTCTTCTATTTGAGTGACATGGAGAAACAATGGCAGTCAAATGCGGTGTTCCACACCTATTACCTACAATTGAAGAGGGCTATTGAGTCTTTCCCTCGTATGACTCTGAACACCTTGGATAGGTTCAGGCCCCTTACAAAGTTCCATGCTGATAGGCATTTTATTTATATCACTGCGCGTGGAGATGAACATAAAGAAGAACTTCAATACTACTACAATCTCACAAGGGAGGACCTGGAAGAAATCACTAAGGAATGCCTGGAAAGTTCCTTATACCAGTCGACTAGGTTGAACTGTCCGACACTGACCTCATGGAATTCTTGTGGTCACTTGCGAAGAGTATGATGCACCTAGCAGTATCAGGAAGAAAAATAAGGAATATGTACATGAAATAAACAACACATCAAAAGAGACTACATCAAATTCACCTAGTATAGGAGGAGATGATGAAGTGGACAATGAAGAGAAAGAAGGGTAAGAAGACAAGAAAATGCAAGGCAAAGTAACACTGCCAAGGTACCCTATTGATGAAACCGAGACCTCCAAGAAAACAAAGGTTTCCCCAATGAAACCTACATCGCAGAAAAAGTCAAAATATAGTAAGCCCAAGTTGCAGACTATGCTCACGGTGGATGACATCGACCTCATCATCACTACTGTATCAGATACATCAGAAGATATTTTACAGCGCAATGAAGAAAACAAGAATCCATGTATGCTTGCATTGAAGTAGAGCTGAGAGGGGTACAACAAGCCCTTCACTGCATCCGTGAAGTGTCTACTATGCCCCCTCCATCAAAAGAAACAGAGCTAGGAGATGAGCCTGCCCAACTCCGCAGAATAGCAGATGCGACCGAAGCTTGCCTTCGTCATGTCCAAGAAGAAAAATAACAGGCCACAGAGGCCCCGAAGCAAGCACAAGAGGAAGTCATAGAGCAATGTTGAGTTGCGCAGCAGAAAAAAGACAACCTCCAAGTGAATTTTGCAGAGGATAGAGTGCAAATCCAGCAAGAGAAAGAACAACTGCCTGTGGAGTAGGTCAGAGTTAAATAAGCAATCAACAGAGCACTTCACTCTGTGACGAGCTTAGATAAAATGGAGGATGAACTAGTGGAGAATCAAGTGGCGAAGCTAGCTGAATCCATCCAACAGCTTCAACAGAGAATAGCACATATAGAGCTACAAACAGTGCCAAGCACCCCGCAGGACGTGCAAGATTAGAGAGAAGCAACTGCCCGGAGCACAGTTGAGAGAATCAAAGCATTAGCCTTGGAATGTAAACATCTTAGCAATCGAAGTGCACAGACTTATGAGTGACTTACAAAGAACCCTGAACTAAAGACACTAGAGTCACAACTCCAGGAGGCAAAGCAACAAGCAACAACAATAAAAGCATAATTGAAACTCCTGTTGGTAGTTGAGAGGATGAAAAGGTCCCAAGAACAATGCATGACTCAACAACAGGTCCATGCCATACAGAGCAAAGTCATGGAAGTGACTTAGAAGCTCTAGCTAGTCCAGGATGCAGCTTGCCTACTATTTGAAGAGATTGAAGGACGAGGAGCAGAACTAGAACAAGTAGTCACCACAATCGAACAACGTTTGGAAGGACCTATGAACGAGGTAGTTATTCAGGAGTTCACCAAGCAGGAGGCTCTAGCTAAGTAGCAGGTCAAAGCAGCTCGAGCCAAGCTCGAGGCATTTGAGGTAGAGTTACCCAGATCAGAGTGACTCGGGATGAGTCACAGGTGAGTGCTGGGGGCCTGTTGGCCCTTAACCAAGTTTTGGAGAACCTTGGTCATGTTTGACCTCTTTTAGGACTTCAACAGGCGGGTCGAAGGTGGAGTGCAAGTCAAGGCAGAGATCACGAGATCTCGACCCATTTTTAGGGAATTTTTGGGATTAGGGTTTATGTAACGAGTATGGGGATGTCGGCCCATGGGTTTACCCATGTTTAGGCCCTTTTTGTAATGTATAAATAAGTAGCTAGGCGATGTAAGAAAGAGAGACCTAGCTGGCCAGTGAGCTAAGTGCAGATAGTTGTAAATGCTTTGTGTATGCTGTGTTGAACACTTACAGAGCTAAGTGCAAGTGTCTGTAAGAAGTCTTTGTACAGATTATAAGAGGGCTCTGTGTCGTAACCTAGCTCAGGGAAGGAGGATCTAGAGAGGTGCACACAGATCTCATGTCCTATGCAGAGTGCATCTGAGGCTTTGTGCATGTAAGAATATTGATCAAAGATAATAAAGAGAAGAAGAATTTGTGGACGTATCCCCACACTGGGGGTGAACCACGTATATCCTGTGATATAGTTTCTTTGTGCATCATGGTTGTTATATTATTCGTATGATTTATGCTTAGTACAATAATGTATGTTTAGATGAATCTGATATGATATCTTAGTGCTTAGCAATGAGTATACATGCCAGATATGATCTATTTCTATATGCTAAGTGCTTGGATGTGTTAGATCTATTTGAATACTGCGTTGTTATGTAATTAGGGTTTGAATCTATGATGTGAATAAGGGTCAAATACCGATGAATGTTAACTGCTAAGTGCTTTGTTAGAGTGGTGTAATCACAGATCTGTGTCCCAGATAGGTTGTAGACACTTGAGTCCTACAACCATCCCTGCCTCTACCTTCGGTGAGACTTCATCTGCTTCGCAGGCGTTTTCGAAAGGGCCGGTAGTTAGGGTTTTTTTGGTGCACTGTTGAAGTGTTGAGCCCTGGGTCTGCCCCTGTGCCAAAAATAGTCCTATTCTTGCCTTGACTGTATCTGATAATCCATTGAGAAGAATCTTCAATGCCACTTCATTGTTCTTCTTTTCTCATCTTTGGACTATAATCTTGGATAGATTCTTTGATGTAGTTAAGTCCTAGGGCTTGCTAACTACTGAATTCCAAACTTCAGATCCTTTTGACTTCAAATACTGTTTCATATTTTCTCTCCATAAGGAATAATCTGTTCCATCAAATAAGGGAGCTTCAATTGTGGAGAGAGCCATCTGTCCACCCATTTCTTTAGGATCTACCTTCCAGTGGTTAAAATGTGCTGAAGGAACCTCGCTCTGATACCAATTGTTGAACACACCGCCCACACTAAGAGGGGGGGTTGAATTAGTGTGTGGAATTTTCTAACTTTTCTTCTTACAAGTTACCAGTTAAAACATAATTGAACAGATTAATAACAATCAGATCATAATCACAATGGACACAAGATACATCATATGTTTGTGTAAGATTTTGTATAATTGATATGAATATAGTAATATGAATTTTCCCAGCAACAAATTATCATGTATCAGCACCAACTGAAGTAAGGAGCACCAACTCTCAAGAAAGACCCAACTTGCTGATAGAACACATTCTATCAAACTAGAGTTTATTCAACTTCAGTAGTAGTAATCCATTATAGAATCAACTCTATCTCATTATCATAGTTATACCATAAACGCTCATCACCACATTTCATCTTCTCACTGAATTTCACGCCTTCTTCGCTTTCTCTTTCCTCTAATATATTCACCCCTTCTTCACTTCTACATCTCTCTTATATTCACACTGACCTCAGGTCAGGATCTGCCTCTTCACTTCACAAGCCATGCTTCATCCACAAGAACTTTCAAGTTAACCAATCATGGTTGTATTTATACTTGTTTATGCTCAAGACTTGTTTAAGTTATTGAGCCGACTTGTGCAACAAGTTATAACTAACTTGTTCATTTGCAATAAATTTTGGGACCACCAGAGATCATCAATCCAGGTCTTCAGCGTTACACTTGACATCCCCTTTCCTTTCACAAATCGATCATAGTCATGGATCGATTTCCTTCGTCTCTGTGATAATAGAGATCGCCGCTTCCTTCAAACCATGTTCATATGATCAATGGCATAGAACCACATGCTTAATATTTTAAGCGACACATTACATTCTCCCCTTTAGATCTCTTTACCATATGACCAACGGTGGTGACCTCACGGAAGGCGAGACGAGCTCTTGAGCATTTATCGATTCAATGATCACGATTCAATCTCCGATGAGATGGACGATTGTCGTAACTTCAACATTTCTCCATTCAGAACTTTTGGGCTCGAAACCTTTCAAATATCCCGAAGCAGATTTTTTCGAATAGATCAGATGGTTCTCATTATATCACAGAACCAGATCAATGGTCATATTCGATCCTTATCTATCCTTCATTGCTTAAACCTATGGCCAAGACCTAATCAATCAATGAGATGGATGGCCACCATTTACTCCACGACTTCGTCTATTATGCTTACGCTATCCTACCACTGTATTTTGATCAACGGTTGAGAGTACACCCAACATCGGATCGATGATTGGGAATGCTCCCGAAGTGATCTTTCAGATCAGACGTCTCGTGTCCACTTTGGGACTTCAACATTCGAGACTTCGGGACTTTGGGCAAGTGCTGGTGGTAAAAATCTCGAAGCAAAACTCCCAGAGTGACGTAACTTGCTTACGTCACTTGTTGATGTGTCACGAGTCGAGTAGCTACCATGTCTCACTCTGATTCGTGATTTGCATGTACCTGAAATGTTGATTCAGCTTGACACTTGTCATTCTTATGACTACGCCATGTGTCCTTGCTGACGTGGATCTGTCGACGTAGATCTCCTAATGTGACACATGTTCTTCTCCTGGATCTAACAGTTGTCCTAACTTCTGAATTGTATCTCAGATTGACCGCTGAGAGCGACTTTAGACCTTTGTCCTTTGGGACTTTAGGACTTTTGACACTCGTTCATGGTAAAACTCCTGAAGCAATTTGTAGTGTCCCCAAGGCCGAGCCTCGTTACAGATCTACAATGAATTGTAAATGTGCTCTATAGGCTGGTGAGCCAAGTTTTGTATAAGCTGGAAGGCTTATGTGTTTGTTAGGCCAGGAAGCCTAAGTGTTTGAGGGCTAGGAGCCTGCTGTTGTACTTGTAAGTATGCAGAATATTTAATAAAATATAAACACCGCCAGGTGCAGACCGACCACGATGAATGAGTGAAGGGGGACTGAGCATCCATAGAGTGGGCAAAGAACTAGGGGCTGGAAGGTGGGAAAGGGGCTGAGTGTTGAGCCTAGGGGCTTAGGCCTGGAATAATATTTTAATATTATTTCCTAAAAAGCCATGTGCATATTATTTTATCTTAAGTTCCTAGCAAAAAGGAAAGGCGTGTACAGGGAGGCATGCAGATGGAATGCATGTAGTTCCCAGGGTGAAAAATGTCCACCCTGACGCATGCAAATAAAATAGAAAGGAACAGCCGTGAGGGGCATCTCTGGCATTCCATTCGACCCGACTGGCCTGAGCAGGAGCCATAGGAGCCAGTGTGTAGGAGACCTCGTGTATGTCTGTTACAGAGAGGAAGCCTGTGTTGGGTGCGGAAGAATGCGTGTTTACCCTTGATCAGAGCCGTGGAGTCTGTCTGTGAGAGAAAACCAGTGTGTGCATTCCCTGAATGAAATGTCCATGTCAATTTCAGGGAAGAGTCTCTGTTTGCCCAGGAAAAGCTGAGCGAGCTTGTGCGTGGAGCCCT
>CBVK0101624256.1:0-40057 GCA_900067695.1 Picea abies | reverse complement strand
TATTGATGATCCTCAAGCAGTTTATCACTTGTGAAGGCAGGTATGGATTTGTTTTCCTGTTTCATCTACGATTGTTGATGGTGTTTATGGGTTTCGAGTTAAGCATGCCACATTATCTACACCGAAGCTTATTTAAAATGGCTAAGAAGTATAAGAGAAGCCAGGCTGACACTAGCCTCTTCCATGTTGGGTTGATTAAGATACTGGTTGTTTATGAACTTGGTTTACGTCGAGATTCCTGGCCCGATTTCCTCAATCGCAACGGTTTTGAGGAATCAAGTCCTCCACAGGTCGATAAGCCTATGGTATCCGAGAGTAAATCTACCCATGTACCCTACAGTGTTTTACTACCTGAACCTAAGCCTGACCCATCTGTGAATTCACCTATGGATGTGACTAAGGAACCTAAACCCATAACCACGGAGGCTAGGGAAAACACTACTGCTAGAAATAAGAGAAACGCGAGGATGATCTCTCGCATGGAGAGAAATAAGTCCAAGCCTCCTGCCAAAACAGAGCTTGTCATGATCAGTGAGGACACTGACTCGAGCATTGAGCATTTTCTATCTGAAGAGGGCTTCTGTGGTGAGGAAACTCCTTGTGATTTCGTTGATAACTTGCCTCCGTGTCTTAGGGGTAACCCTGACTATCCGGGTATCAAGTCATCTCGTGAAACTCTAGGGGAATCATCAAAACCCCCTGTTGCTCAAAAGGTTGCTTTACCTTGTGATCAGTGTGGACTGTGGTTAGAGAAGTATTACTCGGATGTCCCTAAATTGCAATAAAAAATTTACAATTTGGAAAAACAAGTAGCATTGCTTACTGGTCAGGATGCAAAAGGGTGGTCTAATGATAAAAATCAATGGACTGCTGGATCAATCTCGTTTAAAAACGTTGAGTCTGCTACTGCAGTGGTCAATTCAAGATTGACATAGTTCCAGCAAACAGTAATGGTATAATCTTCCCTCTTTTATACAGTGTCATCATAAGCTCTGTTTCTATGATCGACTTGCTCTGTCATGCATAAGTTTCCTCAATTTCTGGATTGGTTGTGATTAGATTTGGTTTGATTCACTATAATTGAATTTGAATGTTGTGTTATTTGATATATTTTCTATTCTTGGAACACAAACGGTATCCCTGTTCGATTTGATTATATCTTGTGCGATACGATGAGTAAATTGGTTGACTGTGCTAATTATAATTTCTATGATTGAGACCGATTCATATGTGATTTGTTTCAAAATCAAATGGATAACAGTTTTTACGATGTGAGTTGTGTTCTAATGATAACAAATGTTTGATTCGATTACAGGAAATAGGTGGATTGTATCAAATCTTTTGATTTGTGTCTATAATTAAATGTCTCGTTTGATGACTCTGTCAAAACCCTGTGTGATGACTGTAGAGTGATCTAACGTGGAGACTGTTGAATTGATATTTGTTGAATTAGCTCGATTACATTGGAAACAATCCGTGCATCATGTGAATGATATCGTTATGCTATTATGATTTTAATTAGGCAATTATAGTTGCGAGTTTACTTGTAGATTGTTTGAAACATAACGAATCAGAATTATGGATTGGATTTAATGGATACAGTGATGTGTGATACCGTTAATACTTTCTATGTTGATGTCGACTTGAAATCTCATACTTACTAATCCTGATCATTCGTATCCCATATAATCTGGTTTGTTATTGATGACATTCGTGGAACTTTTTGGTTGAGATTTGGTTCGATTTTTAGAACGATTGGAAAAACAGAGCATTTCAGTTTTGTATTGATTGTATCTCAACTATGTCCCAATTGTATGAATTTCATTTTTATTTGATCTAATCATTAGTAGTGTCGATTATTGCTAAGTGATTAGGTTCGATTTGATTTGATTTAAATCTGGTCATTTTACTATTTTTGACCAGCTACAGAATCAAACGATTCTGTAGCTGAGTCTATAGAGTCAATTTTGTTATTATTTTTTGAATAAAACAATCTTCTAACTTGATTCTGGTGTCTATTGCAGGGCAATTTGAATTTGCAATGGATATTAGGGGCATATAGGAGATGATCTACAGATTTTACTTGAATTTTAGTTACTTAGTTTAAGGGATTTTGGGATTATTCCCAGATTTTGTAAAACTGTTTACTATTTCTCACAAGGATGTTTTACCTTGTGAAAAACCTATTTAAACTTATGATTTTGTAATAAAAAACAATCCTCAGTTTGGGAGAACAAGGATATGTAATGCTTATTCAAACTGGAGCAGAATTAATGCGTTGTTATAGCTTTTGCTTCTCAATACATTGACACTTTGTTCCAAGTTTTGTATATCATTTTGGTTTCTGGTTTAGTATCACTTTGCTGTCTAAATCGAATTCATGTGATATAATTTCTTATTTTTATGCATTCCTTGTTACTTCCAAGTTGATAAAAGACATGACATTTAAGGATTCAGCTTATAAATGATAGCTTTGACTTCTTTATGAATTGAATTATCATATATGAATTTGCTGTATAGTAGGTTTTCCTCTTGCATGAATTCATAATCTGAAAACTGTTATGATTCCTTTTATGTCGTGTTTGTCCTGTAATTAACTTCAGGAAGCATTATAGCTGATCCTTTGCGAGAAGCTTAAGGGCTAAATGGTGTGAATTTCTTCCTCCAACCAGCTTACGAAGCCATCATACACAAGGCAAACTTGGAGCGTTTCCAGGTTAATTAGTTAGATGTTATTCGCTTCGATTAATTAATAGTTTAGTTAGATTTAGATTAGATTATTTAATTGCAGTTAGCTTTCTTTCTGTTTCATAAACATAAAAGACAAAAATATATTCTTGGTTGTCTTAGGGCAGCAAACACATGAGTTTTGTAGGTTTTAACTAAATCTGTAATTTGTACATAATGTATATTTGTGAATATGAAATGATTATAGCTGATAATTAAGTAGTTGATTTGAGTTATTATAATCATAATTAATAGTTTATAGTTAGATTAGTATAGTTAAGTTAAGTTTGTTTTTATTAGTTTCTAGTTTCCTTAGTTTAGATTATTTAGCTCAGATCACTTTCTCTTTGGTTTCCTTACGAGACCTTAGAGCGGCCAACAGATCCGTTAAACTCGTCAGGGTGGTCCATACCAAACGGCTTGGGTTATTTAGACAACCTCGGACCGGTTCCACTCTTCCAGTTGACGGATGGACTGTTTCGCCCGCCAACACCCCCTTCCTTGGCTTCCACCCAGTGTTAAATGTGGACCTCCCTTGGCCTTATTTTCTACCATTATTGGACACCTAGGAGATAGCAGAACAGTTTAAACCAATAGAGATAAACATTGAATACATGGAATAGGAATCCACTGATCATATCATGGACACATAGTTCAAGGGAACTCGCCAACATAGGATCCAACTTTATCAGGTTTTCAAAGCATGGGAGCTCATGCACCAAGGAAAGTGGCTCACCTGGGACCAAAGTCAATAACAATTTTCTCATATGATGGGGGAACTCAACACAATGGAGACCATTTCTTCCTAAAGAGGGAATATTGATCCTTGTGTATATTGGTGGCCACCCACCTTTTCCAATTGGCACGAAACATTTTTCTAGCAATTTTGGCAATTTACTATTTTTAGCAGTTTTAACTTCTAGGGATAGTTTAAGGGCCTAAACAATGTTTCTTCATTATAGGGAACCTCAAATAAAGACAAAGTCTCTGATTTATTCCCCTAAATGAATCTCCTATTCAATACCTTTCCAACAAGCTATCGTGTGCCCTAAACAGAGATCGTATGCAAAAGTTACAACCCTTGGAAGTTAATGTACTAACTTACCCCAATGGGGCCCACATGAATTTTGGCGCTTCATCTCCTAGGTTTAGGTTTTTGGATGTCTAAGGTTTTGGACTTCATCCTTATTTTAAAAATTCCTTCAGAGCCTCATTGTACTCATGTTCTTGTGAATGAGTGTAGCCTTCACATCTCTTCTCAGAGATAAGTTGACACCATTCTAACATGCTTGTTTTCAGTTTGCATTTTACAATTTTCAACATATTTCTTATTTAATAGAAGTCAGGTTTTACTATATATATGGTATTTTTCATTGTGTATCTATGTTAACATTATAAATATGTGGTTTCATTCTATTCTTCTCATAAATTTGGATCATTGTCATATCTTGCAGATGACTTGAATCCAACTCCTTTATTTGTACCTAGCAATTTGTACTAAGGTACCCTGACGCTCATTGACATGAGTCTTGCCTGCATGAATCAAAATTTTTCTCACTGACGGATAGTGGGAAAACATCAATGTCCCATGATTGTCATATATTGCAGGTGAATCTAACCCAACTCCTTTATTTATACCTAGAAATTTGTACTAAGGTACCTTGATGCTCATTGACATTAATGGTGAGTTGTCTCACATTGGTTAATGGCATACATTAATGGTTGGAAATCCAATGATTTATTCCAATGCTTGAATTCAACACATTCATTTGAATGTCAGGAATCATACCATAGGTTTGAGTTGTAGATGAATATTTTGTGTTTTACCCAAAAACGACATGCAATATTCAAATTTCCTTCAATAAAGTTAAATGTCGATGTACAAGGTGTTGATGATTAAAATTGTCTACAAAGTTTTGCCCGCAAAGTGTTGCTAAAGCCTATTATTATAAAAAAAAAAATAATACTAGTAGGTGGGACCCTCTTGAACTACTGAAGATCAAATCTATTCACTTTTGATGTTGTGATGATATGCGACATGGATTACATGGTTGATGAGATACTGTTGTTATTGGTTATTATTTTAGCTTATGAGGTGTTGATTCCTGGTGTTACTGCAGCCTATGCTATTTTTTTCTTATCACACCTGTACAACAAGCATGTTAGTGAAATTGCATGAAGGACAATTTTGAGACAAGAAAAAAATACTATAACAAATGGGATCTAATTCGGCAATTTTAATATACTACATGAAAACAGATGAAAATAAACTAAAAGAAGAAACTGTCATATGCCAACATACTATACTATATACATTGGAAGAGATTGTGGCAAATCCTAGCTAACATAGGATAGCCTTGTGAGTTATCGAGGTTGTATATAGAATAGTTGGTATGAATTCCTACATAGTAGAGATGGTAATATGATGATACAGGTGGCGCTCTTGGAAATTAAAGGTTGTTGGTTCAAGGTAGTTGATTTGTTTGATTGAGTAGCTGGTGCGTACTAAGAATTGAATGAAATTGAAGTAGGAAAGTGATGCGAATTTATTGCACATCGCCTTACCCCTATCGTTGGACACCACCCTAGTCAGGATATCTTCCAAACATTACTATTGTGGTTATGCTCCGATTTCTCAGCAGGGAGGAACCACTCGGCCGACTCGCGTTTTAAGATATTTGGTTACATGTATGATCTTTTTCTTGGCCCTTCATGAGTCTACTCTCGTTATGAAATGGATATTGGCTCAAGTATATTATTTGTGCTTTCCTTAAGTATTGAGATTGTGTAAATCATGATTGTGAATGAAACGTTGATGATTTTATTTGAAATGATGTTGAAGTCATAGCATTACTAGTTATCCTAGGGCGTTAGCAGTCACAAGAGATCTCTGCTGGTTTAATTAGAAGATCCTTGTTTGTCTTTCTAGGCAATCTTCTCTCTTTAGCATTACTGTATCCAGTATGTGGGTTTTTATGGGGTTTAATAACTGAATAGTTCATGTCACCACACATTGTACATGTGGGCAGTTGGTTGATTTCACCACTAGAGGTCACGAAGTGGGTTTTCCTATTCTTACTCAGCCCTATCCTCACCTCTGTGTGGTATTTTTTGGACCGAAAGGCATGAGGTTTATACCGTGCATGTGTTAAATAAAATTTCCATGCCAATTTAAAGTCTCACCTCCTGTTATGGCCCCTATCATGGAATTGTTTCATGTCCACAAATGAATCATAACTCTTGTTGTGTATACACCTTTGGCCTCGAGGTTTTCACCACTACGAGGAATTTTGATTTGTTCCTCCTGTGATGGCTACCGAGAAAATCCTTAACCCTCCAGTCTAGAGTTTCATAGAGGAGACTATCTTGCCTTTCAAGTTGCTATGGGTTATTGTGGATTGAATGTATGGTCGGCCTCACCTAGTTGGTCGTATGGAAGCCGTGTCGTTTTAGCATTTGGTTACTGCCTCTGTGATAATAATGATAACCCTACATTGCAAATTGCACTTTAAAAGTACACAGTCACTCTCCTTATGTTAATAACTCAGGATTGTTAGTGGAGAAGGCCTCTATCGTGATTCGATTTAATGCGTGTGTATGCATTGTTTTTTTTCATACTCGCGTGACACGGGGTCGATTCCGACCGCTACCACTATAACCTCTAGGTGCCATATGTATGCCCCTTCCACAGGCACGGGTAAGTCGGGGGGATTTGAACTTGGAACCTCATCGAACATAACACGCCATATCACGACACTTGCCAATTGAGCTGCCCCCCGGGGGCTCGTGTGTATGCATTGTTATCGTAGCTTGTTAATTCAAATTGATTATACGACAATGATAAATTGTTTGACACATAGTCACTGGTATTTCTACACTAAGGATTGTTTATATAGCATTGGTTACAAATGCTTGATGTTGCTCACACATATCGCGTTGTGCATATGGTTTCTGCACAATGGAGAAAATGGGCATGGTAACTATGTTTTTCTTTGGGGCCGAATGACTATTGAGTTGGGTCACTGTAGAGAATATTTCCACTACATCTTTATATTTGTTTGATTGTGTAAGCCTGGGTTTGCACAACATAGTCGATCCCAGTGTGACTAGATCACAACGATATTGTATTTAATCGATGGCTTGGCATGATGGATGAGTTATTGCAGTGGTTGTGTATTGTTTTTGTTGAAATGGGGATGTTGCCTCATAGTATTTGTTGGTTGCACAGTGTGTATAACATAGATGGCTTGGGTTCTCACACTCAGGGTTACCCACAGAGCTTTGAGAACAATTGGTTGCAACTCGATCATTTGTTGATACAGGCTTGTTGTTGGTATCTCGTCGGTTGGCTAGGTGGCCTAGTTTTTTTAGTCACATTAGATTGGGATTGCACAGTGATGGATTTACACTTGCATGATTGAATTATTCAACACATAACTTGTGTTGGGGGGTGGCTATTGTCTATTTAATTGTCAATTTGGGTTTTGGCAATTTCATCTTGATTTTGGGTGTCTGTCCTTATTTATTAAATGAGGGTCATTGCATTCAAATGACAGACCCGATGGCAATGATTCAGTGACTTCATTGTTATTTTTGGAGATATGAATTGGGGTATATTTTTTTATTATAGGCAGTGGTTGATTTTGAATGGTTACAGATTGGAAATGGGTACTATTTGAAATTTTTTATGAAATGCAAATAAAAGTAAATGAAGGGAAAAAAACCCATTACAAATCTTGTGGAATACATATTGTCTTGTGGTGACACTGTGTTGTATATTTGATTATGAACAATAAACTAGATAAACACACAGAAATTGTTATTTGGTCAAAATGATTGATGGTTGATGTATCTCTTCTCACAAAATGTTTTATGGATCACTTAATTAATTTCATGAATAGTAACCATATTTATTCCCTTCCATTATTTCATTTTTCACTAATTACAAATCCTATCACCTCCCATATACATTTTTCCACTCCTTGTTCTGAGATTAATTATGGTCAAGAGAATTTCGGTGTTAAAGCAGTTGGAAGTGGTAGTGTCTTGCGTGGGTTACAGTGACATTTTCTTGGGTTGCTTATAGTTGATTGTTGTTGTCATTGAATAGTAACCATGTTCTTTTCCCCCTCATGGAATCATGTTTTCGCTCAATACAAATCCCTTACATATCCCAGAACCGTTTTTCACCCCCTGCTCATTGATAAATGGTAAAACAATTTGTATGGGTTGGATTGCATGAGTCTGATATATTGTTGAGCCAAAATCGATTTTATATTTTAAAAGAGTTGTCATGTATGGTTAATTAAAAGATCATTTATAATCAATCACGCATGCAGGGATGAGCTATTCAAGTAAAAGTCTGAAAATAGAGGCCTATTACATTTCTGTCAAAGAGAAGGGCTCAATATGATAGCATCAACAAAAGAAAGATGGCCTCACAACTGGAAAATATGGCTTTTGAGCTTTATTTTATCTATTGTTTTATGACAGTTGAATTCAGGGATCTTCGGACAACATGTTTTATTTTGGATATATGAGTATTATTTTTGAAATAATTTCAAATTTCATGAGCTAAAATTGCCAAAAGTGAATATGTTGATGGGAGACACAAGGAGGAGTCTTTTTCTTAACTAATGGTTATGTTATGATTGTTATGAAATAAAAGGAGTCACAAGGGGTCCCACCTACTAGTTATTATTTAATTATGTCCCTTAATTTTAATTATTACTCTTCCCCCTAACTAAAGTTAGTTGAGTCTTTTGATTCACTTAACTAATGAGTTGGTTCAACTACTTCAACCAATTCTAATTTGTTAAAACCAAGAGGAAAGGGAGGAACAAGAGGAGGATAGAAGCAAAATCATGCTAAGGTTTGCTCTTTGAGTTATGTTGATATAGTTCAGTTTTCATTCATTCATTTATTCATCACAACCTAATTCTCTTTTGTGGTAGCAGGGTCTTATTGTAGACAACAATATTCAAGGCTGAATCAAATCATTCAGACACTTGCTTTTCAGAGGTGTTGATCTATCTTTGATAGTCTGTGTGGACTTGTCTATTTGTGAATTACTTTTCATAAATGATAAAGGCTATTGTGCAGAGTAGAGTGGGAAGCAATCTGTGGAAAGATGATCCAAATTTTAGAGTTCAGTTTTCGTTTTCTGTCAGAGGTCCTTTTGTATGTTCCATCAGGGATGTCTAACTTTGACTTTGGTCCAAGATTTATGTATGAGATTTTGTAAAGAAATTGACTCTTTGGTGAATTGGAATGAAATAAAGATTGATTTATGTCTCAATTGTCTTGATTATCATCTTGGTGTCTTTACTTATGTTCTTAGATTTATTTCAGAAAATGTTATATTAAGAAATTCACATAAAAAGTGAATTTCCAACGAGCTTTTTGGTGATAAAAGACTAGCCTAAGCACTCGTAATTAATACTTGTGAGTTAGGAGGTTATTTTTGTTGGCTATAAACATAGGGTGATATTCCTGTCTACTTTGCTTTAGCCAAGTAAAGTCTGAAAATGCTTGAGTAAGATCACTTTATATCTTTTCCTTAACATTTATTGGCGACCAAACTAGGGAAAAAAAAAAACACTCATTATCTTTATTTCCCCGGTTTCTTGTATTTTTTTATTTTTGCATCTAATTTTTTTATGCTTTTATTTTTTCTCATGAACTTATCGGGTCCTATCTTGCATGATCATGCATAAATCTAGTTTGAGCTCATTATCAATGGTTAGTTGTCATCTTTTCAAGGGTAACTTATGGGAATCTTCTTAGAACCATATTGATGATTTCCTTATTTTTACGTCAATCTATTGGAGTTTATGATATATATACTTATGCATATCGTATTCCACTTTCCCTTTGTGGTAAAGCAGGAGACTGGTCTATACGTATAGTATCTAGTCAAATTTTCACTGGAGAATCAATTTTTGTAAAGTTTCTTATTGATTTTCCTCCTCTACCTATATTTCATCACTTTGAGTTTCTACCTGAAAGCATCCTTGACCCTCCTCGATGTGACTTCTTCTATGGTCCTCACGAACAATTGACCTGTGGGTTTTTCTTAAAAGCTAAAAATGAATATCACACAAATCCCTCTCTCTTCATGACAAGCCTACAGGAGAACAATCATGCATCTCATAGTGCTATATTCACAGGGGATTGTAAGGATTATTGTCCTGTTATGCCTACTAATCCTACTTTTGAAAATGATTTATTTGATGTCTTTCCCTTTAATGATGACCTTTTTGAAGATTATCCCACTCAATATCAACCTGTTTCTAATGAAGCACTCTTAATGGATGAATATGGCAGGGAAGATTCTCTTAATTTGAATAACACTTTCCCTCATATTTCTTATGACTATTCTGAAAAATATGAAAGAGGGTATTTAAGTGGCCATATAGGTTCTTATGTTGGCTCTTCTTTTGAAAACCTCCATGAGAATAATTGTTGGGCCCGAGATATGATCAATTTTATGACAGTTATTAGACACTTTTTCCAAATGTACATATGTGTTTTTCATGTTTTGGACAAGATTTTTGAAGAATTTTGTGCTAAAATGGTATGATCTACACCAGGTATGTATGATTCGTGTTTGATGTCAATACTGAGTATAATTCATCACATTTTATGTTCCCAAAGATCTAATTCATGTTTTTCTATTGTTACAGGGAAAAAACGCATCACGTTTCTACTTTCAACACTCAGTCTGACACTCCTTCCAATACTCGATCTGGTACCCGGTTCGACACCTCGTCCAGCACTGCGTCTTGCACAAAAACGATGGGCAATTTGGAAGTTATGGTGTTGGCGGCCAGTGGTGGGTGAATCAGGAACATGGGTTTTTCTCATGCTTGCCCCCTCCAACTACTGAACACTTGACAACTCAATTTAAGTTGTCAAGTAGGGCTATTATTGCCTCGCTCTATTTCGGTAGTTAGGGCACCATTAATGTAATTTTTTGATTTTAGAAGTGGTTCGACCCTCCTGTTGTCGACCACTTGGTCTGTAAATATTATAAATACCACCGTGGTGGTCAGATAGAAGTTAAGCAGTCAAAGTATTAGTGTGATAGATAAGAACTCAATTTTACTCTGTTTTCCCATTTTTCATTGCCAGATTATATAGAAACTATATTTTTGAGTTTTCATGGTGAAATTGAATTGTTGAGTTTGTAGTGTGCTTTTAGGAAGTGACCATGACTTGTTTGGGGGCCCACTAGTATTTTGGTAACTGTTCTTTAAGTTGTTCATGTATTTTATAGTTTAGTTGTCTCTCTTTATTTCCTGTACATGCATTATTATTTTGTTAATTAATTTGTTGCTGTAGTTTAATTGTCTTAACTCTCTTTTGTAGGTTAGTATGAAGGATTATGTTAGTATGCGTTGATCTTGTAGTTAGGAATGAATTTGCAAATTCAAAGACTAACCCCATGTGCAATTAGATGTTAGATTGTGTTTATTTATGCTTCTAGAATTGAATTTAAAACAGAGTTTAAAATACAATAGAACATAGTTTTAATTTGAGTTTTCTTTAACAAGGATTTGATGGATGGATAGGATTAATTTCAGTTTTTAATTATAGATTGCTTATTCCATTTTTGTATGGATCTTTCTTAACTAGTTGTTAGTTAATGTATTTGTTAGTTTACTTTTTATATGTCATGTTTTAATTTATGTTCTTAAGCATTTTTCTTATTGCAGTTTGAATTGTTAGAATAGATATAGCATAGTTTCATTTTATGTACTTTCTTTCCTAGAATTAGATTGCAATTATAATTCTTAGTTAATGATTGAATTTAATTATGAATTTTGTTTACATAGCATAGAAGTACAATTACAATCTTGTTATACTGTTGATGGTTAATAATTCCATGAATATGTAGGGTAATTAACATTGTTTATGTAATGGATAAATTCTCATTGGATTGTTTAATCCATACCTTTCATTTTGCTATTGAGATCAGTGTTGATCTTATAACACAACCAGCAACACTATATTTGAGTTTTCATAGGTTAAAAGATAGTTTCATGTTTTCATAGATCAGAAAATATAGTTTCTTGCTTTCGTAGATCAGAAGATATAGTTCCTTGCTTTCGTAGATAGTTTTATTGTTGTTGTAGGGTAGACAGTCTCTTGCTTTGATATATTAAAAAGTAGTTTGTTTATCATATATTAAAAGTTAGTTGTTAGTCTTCTTGGTTTCAATTAAATAGATTTCCTTTTCTGAATTAGAAATAGTTTTGAAATTTGAATTAAGAATATAGTCCACTTGTCTCTTAGGTTAGATAGTTGTTCAATGAGAAGTTTTAATTTGATTACTTACAATAGAAGTTATCTTATAGTAGTTAGTTGTTTACTTGCTTTAATAGGTTAGCTATTTGTTTTGCTTACTTGTCTATTATTTCTTTGATAGTATAGTTGCTTGCTTGTTTATTTACTTGCTTTCATAGGGTAGTTGCTCATTGAATTTAGGTAGGCAAGTTAAAGTAGTTTGCTTTTGCTATTTGCTTATTGTTATGCTTAATAATTTCTTTTGCTTATTGTTATGAACTAGTTTTCTTTAAATAGGGTTTTCACTTGTTTTTCTAGAACTATCCATCGATCCTTCATTCAAAAGTACTTAGGTTACATAGTTTCAAGTTGCTTAGTAGGGTTTGCTCATTAGATAGATTTGCTTGAATATATTAGCCCTTAGATAGCCACTTCATTAGTAAGACTATACTCCTATCAACCCTTCTACCTTTGGCATATATGTTTCTACAACTCTAAGTTTACTTACCCCGGGTTGACAATTTAATTGAGGGTTTTTAGTGTGTTTTTACTGCATATAGAACACCCATCATTTTTGGCACCGTTGTCGGGGAGTTGTCTCAAGGTAAGAAGTAGTTAGGAAATAGATCATTCCTAGACCTTAGCATTAGATTGGTGGTGGGGGGAATTTAATACGAGAGGTAAGAACTTGCACATCTACTATTGCAAGCTCCCCCAAACCCAATGGTAGTTTTTCTTCTTGTTTTTGTTTACTTTCATGAATAGACCTAGAAACCAAATGGTAGATTTTTCTTTTGTTTTTTCTTTCTTTGATGAATAGACCTAGAGATCCAAAGGGTAGATACATTAAATCTAAATCAGACCTTTCAACCAAGGTTCCTTCTGACTGTTTTGGGGGAAATATGTGAAATGTGTAAAAATTACTCAAGGAGTAGAGCCAAAATAGGAAAGAATGTTTGGGACCCCTACAATAGAAACTTAAAACCAATTAGTTCAGGTGGTATCATGAGAGCAGAGATAGGGAACCTTTTAGAAAATTTTAAGACTGACATCTTAAGAACAATAGGTTCCTAGTTGGACACCCTTAAAATAAAAAAGAAACGGGAGGAGGAAAATGAAACAATGAGCATATATTGCCCAAGATGCAGGAGGAAGCATTCCTCAAGGGAATGCCCATTAGATAACATTTCAGTTTGTGGCTTCTGTACAGAAGACCATGTGACTAAAAAATGTCCATCATTGCCTGGATTATTAGCCATTTATAGGAGTGGATATCCCAGGGAGTATTCTTATGCACCTAGGAGGCCATGGCCGCCTAGGAGCCAACCCACATGCCCAGATATACAATCTCATGTTCCACCTTATTATCAAAAACAATAAAAGTGGAACTCACTAGGTTGGAAAAACGGATCTACTCAGTACCAACATCCTTGGTTTCAAGGGTGGAGAGGAGGACACAACCAAGGAAACCCTGAAACTCCACCTATCCCTATGTCCAACCACCCTTATCCTCAGTTCCCACCGAACACTCCATAACTTCTACCAAGTTTTGTTCCACCACCTTTACCTCCTATTCCATAAGAACAACTGCTACAATACCAAAATGCAAGCTCCCCGAGACCAACATTATTATCGTCACAACCACTATTGAATACCAATAATAATCCCCCTCAACCTCTTCACAATGGTGAGATGCATGCCTTCCTGACATATGTTATTACTCATGTTCCATTACAGGAGATTCAAGTAAGATCAGTAAAATTTTTGGAGAGGCAAAGACCTTCAGTAGTCATCCAGGAAGAAGAAGAAGAAGAAACTACCAAACAACCCACGGATGACACTAGGTGGGAAGATGTTATTATCCCGAAGAATCAAGAAACCAAGCTTCCCCAAAATGAACCTTCACAAATTATGAAGGTCCCTCCTTATCCAAATCGATTAGTAATCCAGAAACCTACCACCCGACCAGAATTTGACATTTTGAATGAATTGAAAAATATTTGTGTCAAGATTCCCCTTCTTCAATCCATTAAATACATTCCAATATACAGTAAGGTAGTCAAATAATTGTGTATTAAGAAGCCAGGTAGGAAGCAAAAGGACCCTCCTATAATACATTTGGTAGGAGGACTTTCTGAGTACATATCAGAGTAGCCAAAACTAGAAAAATATGGAATTCCAGGAAACCCCATAGTGACCATAACTATTAATGAGGTCTCCATTGGAAACACTCTCATAGACCTAGGGGCAGCCATTAATGTTATGACCACTACTACCTTGGAACAATTATAGTTACAACCTCTTGTTCGGCCTAACCCAACCATTTTGGAATTAGTGGATAAGACTAGGGTTATACCTGAAGGAATTTTAGATGATATCATGGTTACTTTAGCCTCATGAGTATCCAGTAGATTTTATTTTCATTCACTCAAAGGATCCTGCCAAAGGCCATCCCATCATTTTGGAAAGACCTTGTCTAGCCACATCCAATGCATTTATTGGTTGTAGAGAAGAGGAAATGACCATCTCGAATGGTCTCTCTATCCAAAAGCTCACCATTTACCCTCCAGCTCAATCTATTATGGAGAATATATGGTGTCTTGTATGTCCATACAAGAACGAGGACTGGGAAGAACCTGTATTACCAAGTGACCATGCAAGGGAACTTTAGGAGCACACAACAGAAAATGTGCTAAACCAGTTCATTTCTGCTATCACATGTGTGGATTTTCCACAGTCTTTTCCCCAATTTGAGTACATGTTTGGGGAATAATTTCAAGAACAATTGGACCCATCCATTTTTTCTTTGACATATTTTATTTTTGAGATAGATGAGTTTTCCATGTCTTATACTATGCCCTATGAGATTAGTCCAGGGAAAGTTTTACATATAAACTCTAGGCTAGATGAAGACCAACAAAAATAGTTAGTAGATATCCTTAAAGACCAAAAAGGAGCATTTTCCTGGGAATACATTGACATGAAGGGTATACACCCTGACACATGCATCCATCACATATATACCCAGGGGGAAGTAACACCTGTTAGGAAACCCCATAGAAAGATGAACCCAAGACTTAAATATATAGTCAAGGAGGAGATCCAAAAGTTGTTAAATGTCAGATTCATTTATCCCATATCCAACAATATGTGGGTATCTCCGCTTGTAGTCGTTCCAAAGAAAGTGACTAGGAAATGGAGAATTTGTGTTGATTTTTGGGAACTCAACAAAGCCACTCTGAAAGACTACTTTCCTCTCCCTTTCATTGACCAAGTTCTAGATACCTTGTCTGGAAAGACGTATTTTTCCTTTCTAGATGGGTACAACAGATACAATTAGATTCTTATAGCACCCGAGGACCAAGGAAAGACTACCTTTACTTGTCCTTAGAGAACCTATGCCTATAGGGTCTTACCATTTGGATTGTTTAATGCTCTTGTCACATTTCAACGAGTAGTACTAGGGATATTTTCCGATCTTATTCATTATTGTGTGGAGGTCTAGATGGATGAATTAACAGTTTATGGAAACACTTACTAGGAATCCTTATAAAATTTAGAAAATTTCCTCATCAGATGTGAGGAAAGGAACCTATCCCAAAGTCATGAAAAATGAAAAATGTTGTTAACTGAAGGAGTGGTTCTAGGACATCATGTTTCTTCTGAAGGGATAAAAGTCAATCCTACAAAGATTGAGGTCATCGTCAGACTTCCACCCCCCAAGACTCAGAAAGAGGTGAGAATATTTCTTGGACATGCCAGATATTACCGGGGGTTTATTGAAAATTTTACAAAGACTGTTGCACCTATGTTTGGATTACTAATAAAAGATGTTGATTTTGTTTGGACTGGGCAATGTCAAACTACCTTTGAAACTCTGAAAGCTAAGCTATCTGTGGCACCAGTTCTTAGAGGGCACAATTGGACTCTCCCATTTCATATATCCACTGATGCCTCTGACACCGCAATAGGAGGGGTATTATGGAAAAAGAGGACCAATAGTCCTATGCCCTTTATTTTGTGAGCAAGAACTTGTCCCCTGCCGAGTTGAACTACACAGTCACCGAGAAAGAATTCTTGGTAGTTTTTCATGCTATTAACAAGTTTCATCATTACATTATAGGTTATGAAGTATTTGTACATACTGATCATTCCGCCATTAGATTCCTCATGAATAAACCTATAACTAATGGCCAAGTGACTAGGTGGCTTTTTTTATTGCAATAATTTAATATCATTGTTCTTGACCGACCTGGAAAGGATAATGTAGTAGCTGATTTTATTTCTCGAATAAAAAATGAGGATGATGATATCCTTGTAGATGATTGTTTCCCAGATGAAAATCTTTTTTCCCTCTCTATCAATACCCCATGGTTTGCAGATATGGAAAACTATCTGGCCACTAGGAAGTTACCATCTCATTTGTCACTTCATGAAAAGTGGAAAATTATTACACAAAGTGCTAATTACTCTTGGATTGGTCATGATATTTTTCGCACAAGTCTTGATTTGATTATTCATAGATGTCTCCGAGAGGACGAGGTACCTGAGATACTACAAAGCTGTCATGATGGACCATGTGGTGGCCATTTTTCTGACAAACGCACAACATATAAGGTGCTACATTTGGGTTACTATTGGCCTAGCATTTTCAAAGATGCTTCCAAGTATGTGAGAAGTTGTGATAGTTTCCAAAGGATAGGAAGACCTACACCAGCTGACAAAATTCCTTTGTGGGCCCAATTTATGATAGAACCCTTTGAAAAATGGGCCCTCGACTTTGTACGACCAATTTCACCCATGTCCCATAGGAAGAACTATATTTTTGTGTGTATGGACTATGTCACCAAATGGGTAGAGGCAAAAGCCCTATTCAGGGCTACAGAGAAGTCTGTTGTCAAATTCATCTATGAAGACATCTTTACCCGCTTCAGTGTCCTTCATGAAATTGTTACCGACCAAGGCACTCCATTCACTTCCAAGCTGATGAAAGAGCTAACAAAGAAATATGGGATTAAACACTGTAAATCTTCTCCATACCACCCGTAAGGAAATGGTCAGGTAGAATCCACAAACAAAGTTATGGAATCCATCTTGACCAAGACTATTCAGTTACATCACCAGGACTGGGCTAATAGGCTCCCAGAAGCTTTGTGCACATACCGGACCACCTGGATGAATACCACTGGGCATACCCCTTATGAGCTAGTGTACGGGAAACAAGTACATTTACCAATATAATTCCAAGTAAGGACCTTCCATATTGCCAGAGAATTAGGATTGAACTTGGATGAGGCTCAAAAGCAATGAGCCCTACAATTGAATGAGCTGGATGAAATCAGGCAAGATGCCATCCAACGCACAATATTAGTCCAAAACTAGAGGAGTAAGTGACATGACAAATTTATTAAGAAGAAGCACTTCCAACCTAGTGATTGGGCTTTGTTGTTTGATTCCTGATTCAAAACCTTCAAAGGAAAAATCACCACCTGGTGGTTGGGTCCTTACGAGGTAGACACTGTATATGACAATGGAGCTGTAAAAATTAAAAAAAATGGCGATGGACAAGTCTCCTTTGTGGTAAATGGACATCGACTAAAATTTTATCATAAGCCCATTTCCAAAGAGGATTTTCTATAGGTCATGTCAACTAACAAGGAATTGACCTTAGTAGATGGGGAAGTCCCCCCTTGTTCTTGAAAAGTTTTCTAAAATTCCTACTATATATATGTAAATAGTTATTGAATTTTGTTAATAAGGCAATTCTAGAGATTTCTATAAGTATTTATTTCACCAGGAGTACATAGTTTCAAGGATATTTCTTCACAACATTATTACACTTGAATTTTGTGTCTACTAAAGCATCAAATGAATATTGACTTACTCTGATTATCCATATTTTTTCAAAAATTCCTTTTTTGAAGGCATTCTAAAGCAGTTGCTCTTGAAATTCTTCACCACTGTATAAGGAAGTGATACCATAACTATCAAGCCTAGAGGTCTCTCATATAGTTTTTCCAAGAAACCTGAGTAAGTGAGTCAAGTGTCTTTATCAAAGAGTAACAAGGAGGTCTAATTAGTGTTTAGTCATGGAAACGTCACAATAATTACAAAAGAAGAAAGTGAGTTGAGCCTAGAGATACCTTTCTTTTCTTTCTCAATGGTACCATCCACTACACACTAAATAGCTTGATTATATCATATGTTTAGATAGGCCACGTCAGCTTAAGTACCCCTTAAATCAGGACAACCACTAATTAATATGACGGAAAGTCATCCTCTAACGTAAATACCATCCCAATTGAAAAAAAGAAGAAGAAGTTGTTTTCAGAGCTGTTCCCCCATCTTCTTGCATAAAGCAATCTTATATTAAAATATTAAAAGATGGAGGGCCAGTCTCTAAGAGTGTAAGAGGCTAACCCACCGGGATACTGAACAGGTCTATTGGCTGTGGGTACTGGCCTGTGGTATGACTAGGTAAACCCACCGGAGTACTGAACAGGCTTGCTCGCAGTGGGGCATTATACCTAGGGAGGATGATAATCTGACAAAAATAAATAATAAATTTAAACTTGTCTGGATGTACGCCATTACTTGCAGACAAAGCTAACATGAAGTATGTGTGGAAGCTAAGGTTAATGAACTCCATAAACTTGCCATTGGGAAATAACTCTAAGACTATCTTGAAACTCTCTTGCCTATCTCTTCTTATCTATATATAGGATCTCTTATCCTATAGGTGGGGCCATCTTCTAACCGTCTCATCAGACCAATCTGTGAAACTTTATCTTTACACTTGACTTACTATAAATCTTCAGTTATTGGGGGTACTGACTGGTTTCCTATATTTTTTATTGTGAGGTGTCATAATAATTAGGTGTGGGGGAGGGGTTCATGAGTTGACAAATGATCATTTCCTGGAGAAATAAATCTTTGCAAGAATTTTTGTATTATTTACATGATACAGCTTATTACATTAATAGTCATTTTATTTTTGAAGTGCTAAACTCATATGTGTTATAAATGACTGAACATATACTTAACAGACCGCTCTTTCATTACAAGTTGTACATTGTAGGATTGACAATACATGTTTTATGCTTTCTATAACCTGTTCATTGTAGGTTTGACATTATATGTCATATGCAAGAAGATTGAGTGAGCATGATGGAAAAATCAACAACAATGGAGCATTCTGCCTCTGCTCATTAACCACTATGATTGTCAAAAACTTGCAGGCTATCCATTACAAAAGGTGAAAATGTACTTAACACATATGTATCACATGAAGTACCATATGAGGTGCCATATGAAATACTGTATGAGGTGTCGAACGAAGTGTCATATGAATTACAAACCAATAATTGTCCTAGATTCTAGGTAACCAAAAATCAATTACATTCAATTGAACTGGTTGCAAGCAATTGATTGAAGATGATTTATATGTTTATGATCAAATGTCCAAGTCAAAATACTTGGACATTGATCTAACTGCACATCATTACATTTTCCCCAAAAACGAGCCTCTGAATTTGAAATTTCCCATACATGGCATCTTGTGTGTACATGTGTGTAACCTACTCCACTATAGGCGCATTCAAAATCGGGTTGGACACTCTATTATCTCAATTATCCCTTGTCATTTGCTCTACCTTGTGTTAAGAAATCACACCTAGCATTCCCCTATTCAAAACGCATTCGGCCCGTGCCCAATTTGTGCCACCTCTTGGCTCAATCATGCCCTTTCCTGGTGAATTTTGCCTCTACCACAATGCCTAGGAGGTATGAACCCTCTTCTTATGCAGATCTTTTTTCCATTCCTGAATTTGCACAGTACAGAGAGGTGTTTTTGTGCATAGGTTGGGGGCCATTTTTGTCTAACTTGCAGGGCCATGATGACAACCTCTCCATGCAATTTTCCCTCAGTTTCGATGGGAAGAAAACAAGTGTGGGGTCTCTTTCCTTTGAAGTATTAGAAGTGTCCATTGCTATAGCTACAAAGCTCCCGAGAATGGGAGGTAGATGGTTCAAAAACCACCAATTGTCGCGCTCAAGTTATAATAGGGTGTTTATGCCCGAATTCGAGAACATTTCAAGAGAAAAAGAATATTCTAGGGAGTGGATAAAGGTGGAATTGATAAACCCCCTCATCATCATCACAAGGTTGATTACATGCGAAGGTAGATACTCCACTTTCAAAGCTTGTCATTTCAGATTGTTGGCTCATTTTCTGTTCAACAAGCCTTTGAACTTCCCCTTCTATTTTCTAAAAATCTTGGAGAATATGTCCTCTCAAGTGAGGAAGAATGTGACTAACCCCAACAATAGTCTCTTTCACCATGGCTTGATCAAACTCCTTGTTCTAGATGAACTAGAGAAATAGGGGAAAACTTGGGATTCCTTTATCTATCAATTTTCAAACCCTCACTTGAAAATTACAACCGGTGTTGTAACAAATATTGAAATTTTGGCTTTTGGTAACTTAGGAGAGAAAAAAATTATAGTTTTAACTAACGAAAGTGTAGATGTGAGAAAAAAACCATTCTTCTATCATGAGCATCACTGAATGTTCTCTACCTATCATCTTCAGTCAAATAACGCCGAAATCAGCTCCAAATTCCACAGCAGTACAACAATCACAAGCCAAGTCACGAAAAATCCAAAGACAGGGTTCATGTGAAAATCAAAGAAATGTGCCATTTGTTCGAGCGTTGAGTCACAAGGAAAATGAATGGAAGCATTCGAAGTTGAATGACCACATACACCGAGCATTAAGCCACATGGAGAAAACTATCACGAGTCCAGGGTTTTTGGCCGTCGGGGATTTGGTCGACATAGATATTTTAATAACTACATCCCTGATCCCCGAATTCACTAAAGTATTAAAGGATAAGCTGGGTTAATTAAAGAATAATAAATATTAATGTTGAAAAGTCTCATCATGATTTTGCGAATCGAGCTGCCTTCATTCTTTAAGTTTCAATTTTGCGATTTCCGAAACCCCGAAAGCCTGTGTTTTAATGGTGCTTAATCACAAAGCTAAAAGTGTTTTAACTGTTAATCAATCCCATCACAATTTCGCGATTCGAGATTTATTGTGTCAAGTATTATCGAAGTCCCGACACTTAAATCCGTGAAAGGTTAAAGATTAATTTCTAATAATGATTAATTAAGAGATTAAAATAAATGATTATCGTCTAATTAATCCCATCGTGATTTCATGATTCGGGATTCCTTGCATGTCATAACTCTTGAGGACATGATACCTGAAACTCGAAGGCCCGAAAGACTGCAATGTAAAAGCCGAAATATATTTTGGGGATTTGACCATTGGGGATTTGTCTGATGTGGATATTTTAATAACCACTGATTCGTTTCCCCGAATCCCGAAAACTCGAAATCAGGACTCCAGTCATATGCAAAACATCTTTAGAAAAACACAATTTTCTTAGTCGTGGAGAGGCCTTTTTTCACGTTAGAATAGTTGATCGACATCTAAAAATACTAATTTGTCCAGTGGTGTCTTCAGAATTTTATTTTGAGCTTGGTAAGGAAGTCAAAAGATCCCTGCAAGATGAGGTTCATTTTTAGAAATGTGGCATTTTTTACTATGATGAGTCATCATTTTCAACTGAGTATTCTGAGCGACTGGAGTATCATTTTGAGAAACGGTTGAAGGGTTTTGTGCCTAACACAACATATATAATTATCCTATTTCATTTTTCCTACAGGTGTCACATATTGGGAGAATCGAATCCATATCCGAGCCCTAATTGTTTAGATTTCATATTTTCCTGTTTTGACACATGTTTGTTAAATGCAAATTTGGGAAAAATGAAAAGGGGTCTCAGGGAACTAAGAGAGGTGTTTACTCAGAATAAATAGATTCACAAAATCCTCTTTCATTTTATACACATCTATCGCTATTCGAGAGATACAGAGTCATAACTGCAGCCCTAGTTTTTAGCAGTTTGACCCATTTTCTATGGTAGAAAGTTTCAAGAATTGGTTGTAACTGTTGTTATCTTTTAGACTAGAAAGGATTTCGACCTCAATACATATATGAGGAATATTTGTAAAATAAAAAGGAAGGGGGGGGGTAATGACACACAAGAGTATTACTCCTGGGATTTAGCTTTCACTTTCAGTTTAATATAAGATTGCAGAAGCATGTTTTATCCATCTCAGAGATTCTTGTGATGTTGCTTGCAGAGTTTTTCCATTTTCTTAGTTTCAATATCACTCCATGTATATTTTCTCCTCGATTTGTAACTTTTTTTTAATAGAATTCATCCTCTGTTAGATGCTCTATTGTAGAATGGTTATAGGTTGTTTCTTGCAGAGGTCAAGGTTCAAAATTCGTCCTTTGCTAGATGCTCTGTCCCAACCATCTCTTTCCACTTATTTGTGCTTGGAATTCACTCATCGCTAAGTGCTCCTTGTGTATTGATATGTTTTCTCTTTATTCTGCTGCCATACTTTTATAAATCCTTCTCTTTGTAATCAACTTCTATCTCTCCTCTGCTCCATGGATTTCCATTGCCGAAACACTCTTGTTATTTTCTTGATCATTTGACTCCATGCCCAATGGACTACCTCCCAATCCAACCCATCAACCCTAAAAACCTCAAAACTTTTTGTTACCCATAGATCTTCCCATTGTTAAGATTATTGGATATCCTATCATGACATATATTCGAGAGATCCCTCTCGAGTTGGAAGGGGCAGCTTCTAATCAAAAGTGGTTCGTTGTTATCTTGGAATTTACCTGCATGCAACCCAGATCAAGTTTTGAGTGATAACTTATTTTTTCATTTAAAATGTGCTAAGTCTTGGCTCTATTACAGCCTAGAACCAACTATTGCAACAACAACCAACAAAAATCCACTTAGCCTAAAAACTATCTCTCCATCCAAGCCTCACTCTCCAAGAACTCCAAACCCCCTTGCACAAACCCTCTCTTTGCCAGAACAATACAAAACACTTGTTGATATCCCTGCTTCCTCCTCGGGTAAAAATATCAAGAGAAAAGACCAAAAGAAGCCTATTTTTAACCCCCCAATGCCTTTAATCTCTCTTGATCCCACACCTAAAAATATCCAAGAAGTAATCCAACAAGACTTTCCCATCATTCCCACAAATAGGAGGGGAGACAATCGATTTGGTAAAGGGACCTTTCGAAAGAGTACCCAGGGCACAAGAACAAAACCTTATGCAAAACCCCTGCCTACTTTGGATCCAATCAAAGTGTCCTTCGACCTTGAGAGCCCTCACACGAGACTTAGGGAAGTTTCTGTGGATGGATTAGAACCACTAAGAAAGACAAAATCAGAACCTACCTCTCCTTACCAATCCCCCATCACTCCTACTTCACCCATACCTACTCTAGATCCTAAAATTGATAGATTGTCCACATCCCTCGAAGTATCTAAGCTTCCCTCAGAGATCACTGATTCTGCCCCAACCATTGAGAAGCTACAAAAAGAAAACCATCAGCTTCTCCAACAGTTGGAAGAAAGGAAGACAATAGACACACACCTTCATCATGATAATGAAATCCTTCAAGCAAAGATTAACTCCCTCCAATGGTTGGTTGATGAGATGACCAAATCCAACCACATCCTCAGAGCACAATTGAAGCAACACAAGAGGCACAAGGAAAAGTCTTCATAGCAGAAAGGAGAAGCTTCCAAAGCTGATCCTCCTCAACAAGCCTAGTCACGAGGGGTAATTTATTTTTTTTTGCAGTGGGACCTACAAAATCGTAAGTGTGGGGGTAATGTTGGGCCCGAGATATGATCAATTTAATGACAGTTATTAGACACTTTTGTTGAATGTTCAAATGTGTTTTTCATGGTTTGGAGAAGCGTTTTGAAGAATTTTGTGCTAAAATGGTATGATCTACACCAGGTATGTATGATTCATGTTTGATGTCAATATTGAGTATAATTCATCACGTTTTATGTTCCCAAAGATCTAATTCATAGTTTTATGGTGTTAAAGGGAAAAAATGCATCACGTTTCTTCTTTCGGCACTCCTTCCAGTACTCGATCCAATAGTCAGTCTAACACCTTGTCCATCACTACATCTTGCATAAAAACAATGGGCGATTTAGCGGTTATGGTATTGGTGGCCAGTGGTGGGTGAATCAGGAACATGGTTTTTTCTCATGCTTGCCCCCTCCAGCGACTGAACTCTTGACAACTCAGTTTAAATTGTTAAGTAGGGAGATAATTGGCTCACTCTATTTCAACAATTAGGGCACCATTAATCTAATTTGCAGAATTTAGAAGTGATTCAACCCTCCTGCGGTCAACCACTTGGTCTGTAAATATTATAAATACCACCATGGTGGTCAGATAGAAGTTAAGCAGTCGAAGTATCAGTGTGATAGAGAAGAACTCAATTTTACTCTATTTTTCCATTTTTCATAGCTAGATTATATAGAAACTGTGTTTTTGCATTTTCATGGTGAAATGGAATTGATGGGTTCATGGTGTGCTTTTAGGAAGTGGCCACGACTTGTTGGGGTGCCCACCAATAGTCTAGTAACTGTTCTTTAAGTTGTTCATGTATTTTATAGTTTAGTTGTCTCTCTTTATTTCCTGTACATGCATTATTATTTTGTTAATTAATTTGTTGTATAGTTTAGTTGTCTCTCTTTATTTCCTGTACATGCATTATTATTTTGTTAATTAATTTGTTGTTGTAGTTTAATTGTCTTAACTCTCTTTTGCAGGTTAGTATGAAGGATTGTGTTAGTATGCGTTGATCTTGTAGTTAGGAGTGAATTTGAAAATTCATAGACTAACCCCATGTGCAATTAGATGTTAGATTGTGTTTATCTATGCTTTTGGAATTGAATTTAAAACAAAGTTTAAAATAGAATAGAACAAAGTTTTAATTTGAGTTTTCTTTAACAAAGATTTGATGGATGGATAGGATTAATTTCAGTTTTTAATTATAGATTGCTTATTCCATTTTTATATAGATCTTTCTTAACTAGTTGTTAGTTAATGTATTTGTTATTTTATTTTTTATATGTCATGTTTTAATTTCTGTTCTTAAGCACTTTTCTTATTGCAGTTTCAATTGTTAGAATACATATAGCATAGTTTCATTTTATGTACTTTCTTTCCTAGAATTAGACTACAATTATAATTCTTAGTTAATGATTGAATTTAATTATGAAGTTTGTTTACATAGCATAGAAGTACAATTACAATCTTGTTATACTATTGATGGTTAATAATTCCATGAATATTCAAGGTAATTAACATTGTTTCTGTAATGGATAAATTTTCATTGGATTGTTTAATCCATGCCTTTCACTTTGCTATTGAGATCAATGTTGAGCTTATACCACTTGAATTGTCCTTTGTTGTCAAGTGCCATCGAGATATTATTAGACACTAGAGACATTCACACAACCACCAACACTATATTTGAGTTTTCCTAGGTTAAAAGATAGTTTCTTGTTTTCATAGATCAGAAAATATAGTTTCCTGCTTTCGCAGATCAGAAGATATAGTTTCTTACTTTTGTAGATATTTTTATTGTCATTGTAGGGTAGATAGTCTCTTGCTTTCATAGATTAAAAAGAAGTTTTCTTATCATAGATTAAAAGTTAGTTGTTAGTCTTCTTACTTTTAATTAAATAGATTTCCTTTTCTGAATTCGAAATAGTTTTGAAATTTGAATTAAGAATATAGTCCACTTGCCTCTTACGTTAGATAGTTGTTCAATGAGAAGTTTTAATTTGATTACTTGCAGTAGAAGTTATCTTAGAGTAGTTAGTTGTTTACTTGATTTAACAGGTTAGCTAGTTGTTTTTCTTACTTGTCTATTCTTGCTTTCATAGTATAGTTGCTTGCTTGTTTATTTACTTGCTTTCATAGGGTAGTTGCTCATTGAATTTAGGTAGGCAAGTTAAAGTAGTTTGATTTTGATATTTTATTATTGTTATGATTAATAGTTGCTTTTGCTTATTGTTATGAACTAGTTTTCTTTAAATAGGGTTTTCACTTGTTTTTCTAGAACTATCCGTCGATCCTTGATTCAAAAGTACTTAGGTTACATAGTTTCAAGTTGCTTAGTAGGGTTTTCTCATTAGATATATTTGCTTGAATAGATTAGCCCTTAGATAGCCACTTCCTTAGTTAGACTATACTGCTATCATCCCTTCTACCTTTGGCATATATTTTTCTACAACTCTAAGTTTACTTACCCCAGGTTGACAATTTAATTGAGGGTTTTTAATGTGTTTTTACTACATATAGAACACCCATCAATAATCAAGATTTTACATTGTAGAATCCCTTCACAAACCCATTGTTTCAGTTCAGAGAGGTTGAGGAAATCAATGACAATATTCATGTCTCACTTGCATGCATGATTTCTTTTGATGATGATAAATTTGAAATAGTTCCTATGCATTTAAATCCTTTATTTTCTCCCTCGATGCATGGCATTTCTTTTCCTGATCAAGAGATCGTAAATGATGACCTTATAATGCTTAAAGATCCCATTAAATCCACCCTCTTCATCAAAACTTCTATCCATCATTCTAATTTTATGGATCATGTGCATGTTTTCAATATCAAGCCAAAATCTCATCTTGTTGGTTGGCACGTCCTGCAAGATGGTAATCACGTTTTTTGGGTGTTGATATGGTCACTACCCTTGCTACATGCACTTGTTCGTTGGCAGTGTGATCAATATGCTTTATGCATCATCTTTCAATTTATGAATCATACATATGGATTAGATGATGCATTTCTCTATGTGAAATGTCATCCCACCTGACCCCAAGAATGCTTTCCCTTCCTTTTGTACATAGATAATAAATTGGGTTTTTAGTTATTTAGTTTTATGTTTTTTTATATTTATGTCATTTCATTTATGCTTTGCAGTAGTTTGATTTATGCTTTCTATTTTCAATAATTTCCTTCTACTTTTACTTTTCGGTCATTTTATTTCTGTTCTTTTAAATTCTGTGATTTTATTTCTGTTAGGATTTTTATTGCTTTTCATCTTTTAGTAGATTTTCATCAAGAATAAGATGTTGGATCAATTATGCCACAATGACACTCCTGCAAAGCATTGTTAGTCAATAAAAATAAGGCTTACACAACTGTTATGATGTCTCCTCTGAAAGGCCCTTGAAATTGTTACATATTTCCACTACTGTCTTACAAGGAATAGGTTAATTCCCGCTTCTTCTTGCCATTTCTTCATCCATTGAGATCTTAAGAGAAAGTCTATAAGTTTTCCTCCTTGAAAGTTAATAGAATATTCTAGTCGAATGATTATGCATACAGTGGTAAAAAACACTCATACTTAACACTTTTTATCAATTATTCTCAAAATTCCCGGTCATCTTTCCATTGAATCTGCTCACTTCCCCCTGTTGCATAATTATTATGGCTATGCATTCTATTATTACTGTTCTTGGTTTATGAAACCATGAGTTCTGAGTTCTAAATCTGTTGGAAACAAATTTTCCTGTGGAGTTGCCAATTTGTTGACGATTAAAATTGTCAACAAAATTTTGCCCGCAAAGTGTTGCTAAAGCTTATTATTGTAAAAAAACTAAATAATACTAGTAGGCAGGACCCCCTTGAACTATTGAAGATCAGATCTGTTCACTTTTGATGTCGTGATAATATGCGACATGTCTTACATGGTTGATGAGATACTGTTGTTATTGGTTATGATTTTATCTTATGAGGTGTTGATTCCTAATGTTACTACAGCCTATGCTATTATGTTCTTATCACACCTATACAACAAGCATGTTAGTGAAATTGCATGAAGGACAGTTTTGAGAGAAGCAAAAAATACTATAACAAATGGATCTAATACGGAAATTTTATTATACTACATGAAAATAGATGAAAAGAAACTAAAAGAAGAAATTGTCCTATGCCAACATACTATACTATATGCATTGGAAAATATTGTGGCAAATCCTAGCTAACATAGGATAGCCTTGCGAGTTATCGAGGTTGTATATAGCATAGTTGGTATGCATTCATACATAGTAGAGATGGTAATATGATGATACGGGTGGCGCTCTTAGAAATTAAAGGTTGTTGGTTCAAGGTAGTTGATTCGTTTGATTGAGTAGTTGGCACGTACTAAGAATTGAATGAACTTGAAGTAGGTAAGTGATTTCATGGCCATAATAATAGCAACATGCCTTCCCACTAACTCTCCTTATGTTAATAACTTAGGATTGTTAGTGGAGAAGGCCTCTTCCCTGATTTGATTTAATGTGTGTGTGTTCGTTGTTATCGCAGCGTGTTAAGTCAAGTTGATTCTATGAAAGTGATAAATTGGTTGACACACAGTCATTGGTATTTTTGCACTAAGGATTGTTTAGATAACATTGGTTACAAATGCTTGATGTTGCTCACACATATCACGTTGTGTGTATGGTTTTTTCTCAATGGAAAAAATTGGCATGGTAACTGTGTTTTTCTTTAAGTCCAAATGACGATTGAGTTGGGTCACTGTAAAGAATATTTCTACTACATATTTATATTTGTTCAATTGTGTAACCTTGGGTTTGCACAGCATAGTCGATCCCAGTGTGACTAGATCACAGTGATATCGTATTTAATTGTTGGCTCGGCATGATGGATGAGTTATTGAAGTGGCTGCATATTTCTTTTGTTGAAATGGGGATGTTGCCTCACAGTGTTTGTTGGTTTTGCGTTGTGTATAACATAGATGGCTTGGGTGCTCACACTCAGGGTTACCCACAGAGTTTTGAGCATGATTGGCTGCAACCTGATCATTTATTGATACAGACTTGTTGTTGGTATCTCGTCGGTTGGCTAGGTGGCCTAGTTTTTTCAGTCACATTATATTAGGCTTTCACAGTGATGGATTTACAGTTGCATGATTGAATTATTTGATGCATATCTTGTGTTGGGTGGTGGCTATTGTCTGCTTAATTGTCAATTCGGGTTTTGGCAATTTGATATTTATTTTGCGTGTCTATCCTTATTTATTTAATGAGGGTCATTGCATTCAAATGACAGACCCGATGGCGATGATTCAGTGACTTCATTGTTATTTTTGGAGATATGAATTGGGGTATATTTGTTGATTATAGGCAATGGTTGATTTTGAATGGTTACAGATTGGAAATGGGTACTATTCGAAAATTGTTATGAAATGAAAAGAAAAGTAGATGAAGGGAACAAAACCCCTTATAAATCGTAGGGAATACATATTGTCTTCTGGTGACACTGTGTTGGATATTTGATTATGAACAGTAAACTAGTTAAACGCACAAAAATTGTTATTTTGTCAAAATGATTGATGTTTGATGCATCTCTTCTCGTAGAATGCTTTATGGATCACTTAATTAATTTCATGAATAGTAACCATCTTTATTCCCTTCCATTATTTCATTTTTTTCTAATTACAAATCCCGTCACCTCCCATATTCATTTTTCCACTCCCTATTTTGAGATTAGTTATGGTCAAGAGAATTTTGGTGTTAAAGCACTTGGAAGTGGCAATGTCTTGCGTGGGTTACAATGAAATTTTCTTGGGTTTCTTACAGTTGATTGTTGTTTTCATTGAGCAGTAATTGTGTTCTTTTCCCCCTCATGGAATCATGTTTTCTCTCAATACAAACCCCTTGCATATCCCAGAACCCTTTTTCACCCCCTGCTCATGGATAAACGGTAAAATAATTTGTATGGATTGGATTGCATGAGTCTAATATATTTCTGAGCCAAAATCCATTTCATATTTTAAAAGAGTTGTCATGTATGGTTAATTAAAATATCATTTCTAATCAATCACGCATGCAGGGATGAGATATTCAAGTAAAAGGTTGAAAATAGAGGCCTATTATGCTTCTGTCAAAGAGAAGGACTAAAGAGGATAACATCATCAAAAGAAAGATGGCCTCACAACTGGAAAATATGGCTTTTGAGTTTTATTTTATCCATTTTTTTATGATAGTTGACTTCAGGGATCTTCAAACAACGTGTTTTATTTTGGATATATGAGTATTATTTTTGAAATAATTTCAAATTTCATGAGATAAAATTTCCAAAAGTGAATATGTTGATGGGAGGCACAAGGAGGAGTCTTTTGCTTAACTAATGGTTATGTTATGATTGTTATGAAATAAAAGGAGTCACAAGGGGTCCCACCTACTAGTTATTATTTAATTATGACCCTTAATTATAATTATTACTCTTCCCCCTAACTAAAGTTAGTTGAGTCTTTTAATTCACTTAATTAATGAGTTGGTTCAACTACTTCAACCAATTCTAATTTGTTAAAAGAAAGAGGAAAGGGATGAACAAGAGGAGGATAGAAGTAGAAGCATGCTAAGCTTTTCTCTTTGAGGTATGTTGAGATAGTTCAGTTTTCATTCATTCATTTATTCATCACAAACTAATTATGCTTTGTGATAGCAGGGTCTTATTATAGACAACAATATTCAAGGTTGAATCAAATCATTCAGACACTTGTTTTTCAGAGGTGTTGATATATCTTTGATAGTCTGTGTAGACTTGTCTGTTTGTGAATTAATTTTCATGACTGATAAATGCTATTGTGCAGAGTCGAGTGGGAAGAAATCTATGGCCAGTTGTGTTAGCGATAATTCTTGTCATGGGCTCGAGAGCATTCAGGTCTGCAAGTTGCACGAAATGCTCAAGCGCAGCACGGGAGAATCCCTGTTTTTCCAAGTAGCAGGTCAAGCGAGCGGGAAAAGTGTCATCGACAGCATCCAAGGTCTATTTTGTGAAGCAGATCAACGGTCGGTGGGTAATTGCACTCAACCGAGTCATGCCAAGTATAGCGCAGAATTTTTCAAAGAGGTGAACGGTCAGAAGTCTCCATGGAGAACTCGCGAAGTAACGAGGGCCGTTGATCGCGATCAGTTGATGTGTGGGTTCATTTCTTGAACTCAGGGTTCGTGAGTTTGGAGGGTGGACCATATCCTTTGGTTGTGTGAGATCGCGAGTCACGAGAATTGTGGAAAGGAAAAGAGCCATCACCTCTCGGGATTTCGCAGAGGGAGAGTGTCAAGGTTTGACACTCCAACTCGCGAGGTCACAAGTTGCGGGAGGTTCCAGCACTGAAGCCTTAGCCGACGGCTACGTGTGGAGGGCACCGATAGTAAAAAGAGCTATACAGTATTGCCAAGAAGATCTTACTCATCCATCCAGAGGGACACATGGTGTGCGAATAGGCTCCTTGCCTTTTCGCCCATTGTGACTTTGAAACATAAGGATTAGCTCCTCCCAGCCATGAGACACGAAGTGTCGAAGGCATCCAGGGCTCGGGCCCACAGTATCGTCGAAGTGTTTTCAACCATCCGTCTAGAGGGGACACCTGGCAGCAAGTAGAGCCATCTCGATGCCTCTCTTATCGCAACTCCAACGCGCAAAAATAACTCCATCATATCCCAATACACGAAGTAGCGGGAGAATTCAGGACCTGGGGCCCACTGCAACATCGGATGAGTTTAGAACCATCAGATTTGAGGGAGGCGTGGCACTAGATTGAGCTGTCTCGATATATCGCTCATCACGATTTCGATCATCAAGGATCAACCCCTTCATATTCACAAACGCCAAAAAGTGCCATGAGAATAGGCACGTGGTCACAGTCCATGGTCACTTGGAAAAAGAGAGGAGCTATGTAAAGAAGGACGAAGCACTGAGTTCAGTTACAGAGAGGATCGTCGCGGTCTCCAAGTGCCATCGGATCTGATCTTCATACTGTTTCTCGCCTGGAGTAAATGATAACAAGAGCGAGTGGTTGAAACCTCCTTTCAGTCATTAAGTAAGGGGAATGGAAGGTCTAGCAAACCGTCTTCCCAAGGAAGTCTTGTGTATCGATTTTCTCAAAGGAGCAATGCTGAAGTCTTCAACTCGATAGAGAAGTCTGCACATACTATCTGAACACTTATTAGCTCAGCTACCCTCCTTACAGGAGCCATGCATAGTTAAGGTGGCATTTAAAGAAATATATCAGTACGAGTTTGATTGAAGAGACACCAAGCCTTGGGCGACTGGGCACACCTCTGTTAGGCAATTTTCTCTGAGTATATAAACTCAGTCTTTGTATTTTGTAAAGTATTGATGGTTGAGCAGAGCTCCCTACTGTAATGTTTTAGCAGCTATTCCAGCTTTCAGCTTATGCATCTGTATATGAGATTTCTTGTTTTATGACAGACAGTTCTTCTTACTCCGTCTAATTTTCCTCTTATGCTAAGAGGGTTCGTAAACGACTAACTTGCGTGAATTGTTGCAGTTCTATTATGATAAAGGATTTATTATTACATAATTGTGTCCTCTGGTTTTCCGTTTGAATGCAAGCCAATCTTGTGTTTAAATGCCTTCTTCTACAGTCTGTTAGAAACCTACTTTTTATAACAGACCTCCACTTTTCTCTTGCACAAGTCTTCCACCTGTTCACCCTTTCAGACAGCTCACTATCTGAAATTTACGCAAGACCTCACTTGCTCATGCATACCTGGCCTGATTTCAGAGTTGGAACACTATTGTTTTGATTTTCCCTCCATTCGATCACCCATCTATGAACAACCATGACATAAAACTGATGGGCATCGGGCTCTGCTCCTGCTAGCAATCTAGGAGTGACTTCCATCGCCAACATTTCTAGCACCGTTGTTGGGGACAAAGTTGAATATTTTCCCTAGGATTGAATGACAACGATTAACTGATTCTGAAGGTGCATCAGATATCATAATTATCAAGATTGTTGTTGTGCACCTGGTGACTCCATTGTGATGACTCTCCTGGGGAGAACCTGCTCTATCAATTGTGGCTTTTAGAGGCAGACACACGCGGTCTCATCCATAGCTGCCCCTAGCTACACCTGAAACCAATCCAGAGGTGGTTCTCAAAAAAGGGAAGGCACCTGAAGAAGAAGCTTCCACCACCAAAACAGGTAATCTGCCATCTCCTTCTGTATGAACTCCATTTTCTCCTCCTCAGTTTCTTAATACTCCTCCTTCACAAGTTTCCCGTTTCTTGAATTTTGGGAGTGTTCTTGCTGAGTTTTCCCCTCCTAGTCTGGGATTGGAAGGAGAAATCCTTGTCACTCCTCTCTCCTCTGAAGCTATACCTTGGTGTAGACCCACGTCCACAAAAGATTTCCCCACTCCTGCGCAAGGAGAAGCACCTCCTGACTTGAAATCGTTATCTTTCTCCTTAAACCCGCTCTTGTTTCCCACTCCACTTCGAGACTCATTTCCCGTAGCCCCTTCGTGAACTCCTTCTCCTCCAAGTTCTCCTCCACCTAATATTCCTATGGCTGGTGCTAATCCCCATATGACTAGAATGGAAGCTATTATAGCTGCTAGATATCTCCCCTTGTGTTACCTCAGCCCCTCAATGCCCTCCCGGTAGATGGTTACCTCAAGCAACTACCCAAGTTCATGGGCAAGGGGGACATAGCTACTGAAGAACACCTAGCAACCTTTTATACTTTCGCGGATGATAATGTTATCATGCACGCAGACATATGGATGAGAATTTTTGTCCACAACCTCCAAGGAGAGGCTATAAAATGGTTCAAGGCCCTGCCTCCTAGATCTATTGATGGGATCGAAGCACTAGATAATGTCTTTTTTAGACAGTGGGGAGATAAAAATGATTTCATGTATTACATGACAAAGTTTGGGTCATTGAAGAGAAAAGAAGGAGAGTCTGTCTCTGACTTCTCCAAGAGATTTAATAAAATGTACAATAGAATCCCTGCTGAGATAAAGCCCTCCGAAGCCTCTGCAAAGATCACTTACTCCAACGCTTTTGATCCTGATTTCTGCTTACTGCTAAGGGAGAGAAGAGCTGCTACACTGGCCCACATGCAGGATGCGGACGTGGAGGTAGAATATAACATATTGGCTGTCAACCGACTCAGGAGCGCAGGTGATAGAAATACGTCCAAGAACAGGCCTGAAGCTTCCTCATCCAGTTCCTCTCCCCTACCCCATCAGACAGATGAGACAGCTAGAGAAATAAAATCACTTGCTGCCAAGATAGAAAGGTGGGAATTAGAGGGGAAGCCCATGTACAGAAATCCCCAGAACACTGATAATAGAGGTTTCAGACGACCTACTAACAACATGCCTCAGGTTTTCCCGAGGGAACAAAGGGGAAAATATAGAGAAGATCAAAGGGTTCAAACCCCCCTCCAGAAAAACCTAGTTGATCATGAGGAAAGAGAGGAGGTAGACGAGTTTGGCCTTGAAATTCACTATATTGAAGAAACTCCCCCATTTCCCCATTTGACGCAGTCCGCATATGAAGAATCTCTGATGAGTGCTCAAATTCATGAGTTGGGGAAAGAACAAAGGGATGGTCACACTTCTAACAGATATAATCTCAGATCGAGAAGGAAAGAAGGAGACTTTGACAGCCCAGACCAGCCCCTCATAGCAGAAAGGCCTATTAGATCTGTAACAGCCGCTACTAAATATAAAAGAGCTTAGAGCGCTTTGCCAGTAGTCAAAGAACCCGTCACCGAGGTAAGGGAAGCTCCTAAGCCCATTCCATCCTTTAATTTTGAACATGAAATTCAAAAGATCAGAATCCCCGTCCCTCTCTCAGAGCTAGTTAAAAATAAATATTTTAAAAGATCCCTCTCCAAGCTGCTACAATCCAAGTACCCTCAGCCCCCCTCTAACTCGGTAAACCTTCAATATGAGAAGCCAGTCATCATCTTAGGCCCTATGGTAGAAGATAGAGATGACTCATCCCCCCTCTTCTACACATCCCTGAACATACATGATAAAGTACTGCATAACTGCCTCATGGATTCAGGGGCTTCCCATAACCTTATGCCAAAAATAGTCATGGAAGAATTGGGACTGGAGGTGACAAGAACTTATCATGATTTATATTCTTTTGATTCAAGGAGAGTGTAGTGCCTAGGAGTCATCAAAGACCTGGTGGTTTCCTTGTTTCAGCTGCCCATGAAAAGTGTGGTCATGGATATTGTGGTCGCCGACGTTCCCCCCAAATTTGGTATGCTATTGTCTAGATCGTGGATCAAAAAAATTGGAGGGACACTACAAATGGATATCACATACGCCACCATTTCGGTCTTTGGAGGGAAACACCGAAGATTATACAGAGAAGCCCAGCTGGCCCATATTGTCAGTGATGAAGCAGACCCTACAAATCACCCCATCTTTTCTCTTGACACTGACTTGGGGTCTAGTTTGTAGCAGCTTACCGATGCCCCTGAAATCTCTTTACTAATCAGAAAACATCCCAGCCCTGATCATCCGATTTCCCCTCAAATCTCCCCTGTGTGGAAGATGTTTTTTGATAGAGCTTCTTCTAGTGAAGGCGCTGGCGCTGGAGTGGTTTTCATATCACTTGGTCAAGAAGTTGCGTCCCTGTCATAAAAGCTGGAATTCAAAGCCACCAACAATGTGGCAGAGTATGAAGCTCTTGTTCTGGGTATGAGGGCCGCAAAGGAAATGGGAATTAAAGAAATAGAAATATTTGGAGATGTTGAGTTGATTATTCAATAGGTAAGGAATGCTTATCGTGCCCATAATCCCCGGATCAGGAATTATCAGAATGAAGTATGGGATCTTATTGATAATTTCTTCTTGGAATTTAACATTTCTTTCATTCCGAGGGGAGAAAATACTTTGGCTGATTCTTTAGTTGTTTCAGCTAGCGTCCTCAAATTTCCTCTGCCGCCTATGGTAGAAAATGATGTTGATATAAGATATAGGCCCTCGGTGCCAGACAATGTCAAGCATTGGAAGGTGTTCGAGGATGATTCTAAACTCGAAAGGTTTCTCCAATCAGTTGACGAATTTTCTGCATTGCATATTGACCAGGATCCCAACCTGGAAGGTGACCCTCGTCCTAAGGAGTTTTTAAATAAAATCGATAATCATCAGATCATTCAGCTTCCCAGCAATCACATTCCGAGAGGACTTGTCCCTTTAGAAAGATTGTTCGATGGGAATGATGTGCCAGTAAAGGGAAAGGTCTCAAATGAAGATGCCGATACAACCGAATGCAACATTGGTTCACAAGAGGAGCCTAGATTCATCAAATTGTCAAGTAGCCTGACCAGTGGACAGAGGGCCGAGTACACGGAGTTGCTGAGAGAGTTCGTTGATGTGTTTGCATGGACATACGAAGACCTCAAGACGTATGACACATCTGTCATCGAGCACAAGATCCCATTGGAGGAAGAGGCTAGGCCATTCAGGCAGAAGCTAAGACAGATAAATCCCATGTTGCTTCTCGTCATGGAGAAGGAAGTTAAAAAGTTGTTGGATGCATGAATCATTTTCCCCTTGAGATATTCTGAGTGGGTGGCCAACTTGGTCCCAGTAAGGAAGAAGAGTGGAGAAATCAGGCATTGTGTCGATTTCAAGAACCTGAAAAAAAGCTCAAAGAAAGACAATTACCCCCTACCTAAGATGGAACATATATTGCAGAGGTTAATTGGTGCATCTAGGATATCCATGATCGATGAGTTTTCTGGCTATAATCAGATATTAGTCATGCCAGAGGACAGGGACAAGACAACCTTCACCACTCCTTGGGGCACATTCATGTATGCCAAAATGCCATTTGGGTTGATGAATGCAGGAGCAACATTTCAGCAAGCCATGGACATAGCCTTCATCGAAGAAAAGGACCAGTTCGTAGTGATCTACCTAGATGAAATCACAATTTTCTCCAGGTCTTATAAGGAGCATCGCTGCCACTTAAGGAGAGTTTTCTCGAAGTGCCGAAGATTTGGTCTTTCCCTGAATCCCAAGAAGTCCCTGTTCGCTATGATGGAGGGGAGGCTGCTGGGCCATATAGTATCGGTGGAAGGAGTAAGAATTGATCCCAGCAGAGTGGAGGTGATTAAAACCCTGTCACCTCCCAGGTTGAAAAAAGAGGTTCAGTCCTTTTTGGGGAAAATTAATTTTCTAAGGATATTTTTCTCGAATTTTGCCGAGCTAGTGAAACACATCACGGCCATGCTCAGGAAGGGAAACGAAGTGAAATGGACCGCTGAGCCTAGGGCCTCTTTTGATCAAATAAAAAGGGCATTGACTGAGGCACCTGTGCTTATCAGTCCTGAATATTCCAAAGAGTTCCTAATTTTCTCCTTTGCCTCTTTTGATACAGTGGCGGCGGTCTTATTGTAGAAAAATGAGGAAGGGCATGAGCAACCCATCGCCTTCTTCAGCAGGGCGTTAAGAGACACAGAGAGAAGGTATGAAATCATGGAGAAGCAGGCCTATGCCTTAGTGAAATCTCTTAAATCTTTCAGAGTATATGTCTTGCATTCAAAAGTAACAACATATGTTCCTTCAGCTTCTGTGAAGGACATCCTTGTGCAACCCGACATAGATGGGAAAAGAGGCCGATGGATCGCAAAAATTCTTGAATTTGACTTGGAGATAAAACCCACCAAGTTGGTTAAGGGGCAAGGTTTAGCCAAGCTACTGGATGAATCTAACTACGAAGCCTTGGGAGTTAGATTCATCAATACTCACCTAGGATCTCAGCAAGATGAATCGCCCAGCCCATGCTCTCAAGATGGCTTATCACTGGCAGAATGTGCCTGGTATCGTGACATTCTGTATTTTCTGCAAGATTTGAAGCCCCCCGATAAAATGGGAAAAAGCAAAGCAAGGGCTCTAAAGCTCAAGGCAGTCAGGTATTGCCTCATCGACCAAATCGTGTACTGGAAAGACCCTCTAGGGGTATTTCTAAGATGCCTGGGCCCACAGGAGGCCTAGAAGGTTACGTTTGATTTCCATAGCGGCCTTTGCGGAGGTCATCATTTTTGGAAAACCGCGGCCGACAAGATACTCCAAGATGGTTATTATTGGCCCACCTTATTCCCTGATGTTTGCAGGGAGATCAGAGCTTGCATAAAATGCCAAAAGTTCTGAGGAAGACAGTAGATCAAATCGCTACCATTAAAACCCATAGTAGCTTTGACACCTTTTCAGCAGTGGGGGTTGGACTTCATCGGAGAAATTCATCCTCCCTCGAGTGGTCAGCACAGATGGATCCTAACTGCAATAGATTATTTCACCAAGTGGATAGAATTTGTCCCCACCAGAAGCGCATCACACAAAGTAATTATCAGCTTCCTGGAGGATATTATAGCCCGATTTGGCTGTCCCAGCAGGATCTTCACCGATAATGCTGCTTCTTTCAAATCTGAACCTCTAATTAAGTTCTTTGAGCAGTTCCAGATCTTGCTAATTCACCCCACCCCCTTCTATCCCCAGGGCAATGGTCTAGCGGAATCCTCTAATAAAAGCCTGATAAAGATCATCAAAAGATTGTTAGAGGATAACAAAAGAGCCTGGGATTCAAAGTTGAAATTTTCTCTTTGGGTTGATCGTGTCACAATGAAGAAGTATCTGGGCACTTCACCATTTCAACTGGTCTATGGAGCAGAGGTGATTTTCCCTACTCAGCTCGCCTTACCTATGGTGAATTTCTTTCAAGACTACGAGGGAGAACTAGATCATATGATCAGAAGAATTCATCAGATAGTGGAAGCGCAGAAGATCAGAGAACAAGTGAGGGACGCAACTTATAGTCATTAGCATAAGATCAAACAAGATTTTGACAGAAAGGTCAGGAAAAAGGAGTTCAAGATCGGGGACTTGGTATTTAAGTGGGACGCACCCAGACAGGATAAAGCCAAGCACAGCAAGTTCGATGCCCTCTGGATCACCCCCTTTAAAATCTTTGAGATTTTCTCCAACAACACATATGGGCTGCAGGATCTGGAGGGTGAAGAGGTTTTCAACAACCCAGTGAATGGGCATTTTCTGAAAAAATGTTTTATATGAGCCTTAGATGGCTCCTCTGTTTGTAAATACTATCTTTTAGTTCTTTGTTTATTTTCTTTTTTCATGTTTTTGGCCTAATAAGTGACTCCATAGCCCAATAGCAAGGCACTGAAGCTACAGAAGGAGTTCTTAGAGCATCACAGGGATGACTCTATCCCCCATGGAGCCTAATGTTAGTGATAATTCTTGTCATGGGCTCGAGAGAATTCGGGTCTGCAAGTTGCATGAAATGCTCAAGCGCAGCACGGGAGAATCCCTGTTTTTCCAAGTAGCAGGTCAAGCATCCAAGGTCTATTTTGTGAAGCAGATCAACGGTCGGTGGGTAATTTCACTCAGCCGAGTCATGCCAAGTATAGCACAAAAGTTTTCAAAGAGGTGAACGGTTAGAAGTCTCCGTGGAGAATGCACGAAGTAACGAGGGCCATTGATTGCGATCAATTGATGCGTGGGTTCATCTCTTGAACTCGGGGTTCATTATTTCAGAGGGAGGACCATATCCTTTGGTTGCACAAGATCGTCAGTCGTGAGAATTGTGGAAAGGAAAAGAGCCATCACCTCTCGGGATTTCACGGAGGGAGAGTGTCAAGGTTCGACACTCCAACTCGTGAGGTCACAAGTTGTGGGAGGTGCCAGCACTTAAGCCTTAGCCGACGGTTACATGTGGAGGGCACCGACAATAAAAAGAGCTATACAGTATTGCCGAGAATATCTCGGCCATCCATACAGAGGGACACATGGTGCGCGAATAGGCTCCTCACCTTTTCACCCATCATGACTTTGAAACATAAGGATTAGCTCCTCATAGCCATGAGACACGAAGTTCCGGAGGCGTCCAGGGCCCGGGCCCACAGTATCACCGAAGTGTTTTCAGCCATCCGTCCAGAGGGGACACCTGGCAGCAAGTAGAGCCATCTCGATGCCTCGCTCATCACAACTCCAATGAGCAAAAAACAGCTCCATCATATCCCGATACACGAAGTAGCGAGAACATTCAGGACCTGGGGCCCACTGCAACATCAGATGAGTTTAGAACTGTCAGATTTGAGGGACGCGTGTCACCAGATTGAGCCGTCTCAGCATATCGCTCATCGTGATTTTTATCATCAAGGATCAGCCCCTTCATATTCGTAAACATTGAAAAGAGCCATGAGAATAGGCATGTGGTCACGTGAGATCGGAAGAGC
>CBVK0101624238.1:0-16892 GCA_900067695.1 Picea abies | reverse complement strand
TATGTATAAATAGAAGGATAGGCAATGTAAGAAAGAGGAGAATAGTGCATATATGTGATGTGATGATATGCTAAGTGCTAGTACAAATTGTAAGGGCTTTGTGCATGACTGTAGAGACTTGTAGAGCTAAGTCCAGTTCCTTGTAGCACATTGTGGAGGTCTTAGTGCTGTAACGAAAGGAAGAAGGATCTAGCGAGCTGCACAAATCTTCTATCCTATGCGGAGTAAGGTTTTTGAAGGATTTATTCTTGTAACCGATTGAATGAAGACAATAAAGAAGAAGAGTTGGTGGATGTATCCCTAGGGCGGGGGTGAACCACGTAAACGTTGTGTTGTCTTGATTTGTGCTTGTCTTAATGTGCTTATGTCTTATTTTTCTAAGTGCTTCAAGATGATTAGATAGATCTACTTCTTCTTTGTGATAATGATATGTGAGAATATTAGATCTGATCCATATGTGAGAATATTAGATCTGATCCATATGAATGTGCTTAGTGCTTGATATGCTAGATTTGACCTATATATTGATGATAAGTTCTTAAGTACGTTATAATAGTGTGAATGTTGTGAAGCTCTGTTTTATCATTGAAGTGAATAGTGATTTCATATTGAGGGACTGACGATGCTAAGAGCTATATTAAGTGTTATAATCATAGATCCATGTCCCATCTAAGGTTGCAGACACCTGAGTCTTGCAACCACCTTTGCCTCTACCTTGAGTGAGACTTCATCTTCTTTGCAGGTGTTGCTGAAAGGGCCAGTAGTTAGGGCTTTGTTGGTGCGTTGTTTCTTTGCAGGTGTTGCTGAAAGGGCCAGTAGTTAGGGCTTTGTTGGTGCGTTGTTGTAGCATTGAACCCTGGGTCTGCCCCTATGCCAACAAATAGTTCCGTTGCCAGGACCTGAAACTGTGATTTCTGGGAACTAAGGAAGAAGAATCTTTTTGCAAAGATTCAACCTTGGATTGTGAAAGCTCTGTGTGTAGAGCTATGACCTAGTGCGCAATATTATACTTGACTTATAAAGCTCTGTGCTAAAGAAAGAAGGTCAGATCTAAAAGAAATAAGCCTGATCTTAAGAAAAGAGGTCGGATCTGAAGGAAAGAAGGAAGATCTGAAAGCTTTGTGCTCTAAGAAAGGTAAAAGTGAGAATTTCTGAAAGATCTGAAAGCTTTGTGCTCTAAGAAAGGTAAAAGTGAGAATTTCTGATTAAAAGAGGTAAGATCTGCAAGCTCTGTGCTCTGATAAAGGTAAAGATAGTAAAAAAAAAATTTAGATCTAAATGCTTTGTGCTCTATAGAAGTAAGATAAGTGGAAATTTTTTCTTTCTAGAGTATGGATCTAGGTATTTTTAATAAAATTTGTCCTAGTTTGGAAACTAGGGTATTGATAGATGAAAGAAGATTTGGTATTAATAGATCTGACAAGAATAGTGAAAGATATATTATACCTATGCATAAAAAGAATGTTTGGACTAATAAATGGATGCAGGATCCTAGAAAGAATTGATTGCAGGTTAGATACCATGATCCTAGTTCATAGTACAAAAGAGGTTGGGGATCGTTTAAAAGAAAGAGAGGATTAACCCTCTATTACAGTTGTAAAAAACCAGGACATATTGCTAAGGAATGCCCTGGTGGAAGACCTAGTTTCCTCTATTGTAAATACCATGATGTGTTGGGTTGCTAAGCTTGAAGGAATGAATCTGAATCAAGAAAACCCTAAGGCATATCCAAAGGTTATAGCAGAACCCTAGGAAGAATCAGAGAAAATATTTCTATGAATGAAGGAAACCTTGAATGACCATTAACATGTCAGATTATCAAAGATCTTCAAAGGAAAATAATGCATAGAAGCAAGAATAGGAAACTTTGACATTGACTGTGTTCTAGATGAAGAAACATAGGTGAATATCATGACAGAGAGAACTTGGGAAGCTATAGGAAGTCCTGCTATGATTCCTTCATTAGGAGGAATAGGGTTATTCAGAGGAAAACTGGTAAACCTGTGTGGAAGGCTCACTTAGATACCTATGACCGTCAATGGAACTTCAACAGAGTAAGATGTTGAGATTATTAAATTTTTTGAAGACAACGCCATGTTTACCATGTTAATAGGAAAATATTTTATTGACAGAGATCAAGCCAGATGAAAGAAAGAAGAAGAAGTCTTGGAGAAGAAGAAACAAGAGTTAAAAGATTTCATGACTAGAAGGATCGCATACTTGATTGAAGAATAGGAGAATTGATCGAAGCTATTTGACACTAGAGACCCTGATGTCAATGTTTGCAAGAACACTAGAAGACCCACAGAAGACTGAAGTACTTAATCCAGATAAAGAAGAGGTATTACCCTTGAATCCTAGGAGAGAATCTCAATAGTGCGCAGTGACTATGTTAACAGAAGATAAGAACCAGAATGGAAAACAAACTACTGAGACAAAGCTCACTGGAAAGAAGGATAGGAAGCAAAGTAATAAGAGAAATAAGTTGTAGAAGGTTCTAGAAGGAACTTCGCAGACATAAAATTTGCAGAATTGGAGCTTCGTTGGGATATCATAACAACGACACATGACACTTTGCCATGGTGAAGCAATATAGCCGTTGAGGATATTATAACCGGTCAATCGACGCTCCAAATGCACATAAAAACAATAAAGGTCTGTCATTAGACCACGTCATAAAAGATCAAACAAGAGTTAATGGAGGCTCATAACCTTTGCAAGTGAACCATTGTCGAGTTGCCTACTTATCCCGTCGTGCCATGCACGAAGAACACTTTCTCTAACTGATAATTTGAAGCCCGCAGACTAAGTGAATTGTATAAAGTGATCATTGCGCTATTTTTTTTTTCTATCTAAGATCATCATGACCCTGATAATTTTAATCCTGAGCACATATGTCCAACGTGCTCACCACAGTTGAAGAATCAATCACGAAATTTCTCCTCAACTTAATGACTGAAAGAGTCATGTCAGAAAGAGGAGTGTATACAGGTGTACAAGCATCTTCGATGAGAGGAATACTGGCCTCTCCATCCACTACTTGAGCCGGTCCATCCTAGATAGTAGACGAAAAGTGAACTAAGCACAAAGACAATCTCGCGAATGCCAAGCTGATTCTAAGTATTTTACCTACCTATCTACCACCCCTGAGCGGTGCAATCAATTGAGACAGTGTGCCCAGATATTTTGAGTATGCTTTGGTCACTGTGTACCTCCCGAAAGGGATATGCGTAGTGCACATATACCAAGATAAGATCGCAGCATTGAAGTTTAGCAACTTCAACCTCGGCAACAGGAAGGTGTACAACATGCTTGCCCCACACAAGTATCTGACCAGAATCAAGGGAAAGAACTTGAAGATCACCCCCCAGTCATGGACCATGAACCTTGTGCAGTCCCCATTGTTCAATATCATGAAGATTCCTCACTTTAGTCGGCACCAAGAAGTGAATGCATGAGTCAAGTTACTGTTGTCCACTCTACACAGGTTCAGGCCCTTCATGAAATTCAATGTGGACCACCATTTCATCTATATCACAATGCGCATTGATGAGCATAAACAACAGTTGTAGTCATACTACAAGATGATGGAGGAAGACTTAGAAGAAATTACTAAGGAATGTTCAGCGGACCTCCTCATCCCAGCACACCCTGTGGAGATGTCTGACTTAGATAGTCCAGAAGCAGCGCATGATACACCTGGACCTAGAAAGATAAAGAAGACCAAAGAGGTCCATGATTTAGACAACGCATCCATGAAGACTGCTTCCATATCAGCAGAGAAAGAAGGATATGGCAGAGAGATAACAGGCACAAAAGTTGCACAAAAGAAAGGCAAGGTTACACCACCTAGAGACGAGGAGGACCCCTCAAATAAAAGGAAGGTTTCCCCATTGAAACCATCATCTCAAAAGAAAATGAAAGCCCCCAAGACCAAATTTGAGACTACCCTCACATCAGATGACTTTGATTAACCTTGAATGATGCTTCGCTGGAGATAGCAGAGAAGCAAGAAGCTAAGAAGGAGGAGGTGTTCCATCAATTAAGGACGAGCTTCAAGGAGTGAAGAAAGAACTACAGTCTAGCCGCGCATTTTCCACTATGCCTCTGCCATCAGAAACACCAGAACTAAGTGACGATCCAGCTCAAGTACACCGCATCGTTGATACAGTCAAAGATCGCCTCTGACAATCTCAGGAAGAGATAGTATAAGCCACCCAGAATTTAGCGCAAGTACAAAAAAACCTTGAGGAGAAATACAGTGTTGCAGAACAAGAGAAGCTTTGTCTCCAAGTAAATTTTAATGAAGAAAAAGAAAAGTTACAACAAAGCAAGGAACAACTACTCGTTAAGAAACTTGAAGTTAAAGAAATGGTCAATAGAGAACTTCACTCTGTGATAGTTGTCTAATTAAAGGCCGAAGAACAAGTTCCACAACATGTGGTGCAACTTGAATAGGTAATCCAGTAGCTCCGACAATGCATGGAAGACTTGGAGCTCCGCACTGTGCCCAAGACCCTGTAGGATGTAAGGGACCAACGAGAAGCAATTGCCCACAGTGCAGTTGACAGATTAAAATCTATTTCCTTGGAGTGCAAGAAACTGAGTAACCACAATGATCAGACCTATAAAAATCTCACTGAGAACCTGAAGTTACAGACACTAGAGTCGTAACTCCAGGAAGTGAAGCAACACGTAGACACACTTCAAGCGTTGCTGAAGGCCCTATCGATTGTAGATAGAATGAAGAGGTCTCACGAGTAATGCACAACCCAACAACATATCCATATGATCCAAAGAAAAGTGATGGACATAACTCAATGACTCCAACCAGTACAAGATAAGGCATGCTTGTTGTTTAAAGAGGTCGAGAGCCAAGGAGAAGAGCTAGAATAGGTCGTCATAATAGCAGAACAATTCCTAGAAGGGCCAGTGAATGACACAGTAATCTAGGAGTTCACTGAACAAGAGGCCACAACAAAGCAGCAAGTCGAAGCAGATCAAGCCAAGCTCGAGGTGTTCAAGGAAGAATTTCTCAGATCAAAGTAACTCGAGATGAGTCACAGGTGAGTGTTGGATCCATGTTGGCCCTTGACTAAGTTTTGGGAGTTTCTTGGTCATTTTGACCTATTTTGGGACTTCAACAGCCTATCGAAGGAGGAGCGCAAGACGAAGCAAAGATCACGGGATCTCAGACCCCTTTTGGGCCCCTTTTTGGGTTTTTGGGAATATGTAATGGGAATGGGATGTCGACCCATGGGTTTACCCATGTTTAGGCCTATTTTGTATGTATAAATAGAAGGATAGGAAATGTAAGAAAGAGGATAATAGTGCATCTATGTGATGTACTGATATGCTAAGTGCTAGTATGAATTGTAAGGGCTTTGTTCATGACTGTAAGAGACTTGCAGAGCTAAGTGTAGGTCCTTGTAGCAGATTGTGGAGGGATTAGTGTTGTAACGCAAGGAAGAAGGATCTAGCAAGCTGCACAAATTTTTTGTCCTGTGCGAAGTAAGGGTTTTGAAGGCTTTCTGCTTGTAACCAATTGAATGAAGACAATAAAGAGGAAGAGTTGGTGGATGTAGCCCCAGGGTGGGGGTGAACCACGTAAATGTTGTGTTGTCTGGCTTTGTGCTTGTCTTAATTTGTTTATGTCTTCTTTTGCTAAGTGCTTCAAGATGATTAGATAGATCTGCATCTGCTTTGTGCTAATGATATGTAAGAATATTAGATATGATCCATATGAATGTGCTTAGTGCTTGATCTGCTAGATCTTACCTATCTATTGATGCTAAGTGATTAAGTACATTATAACAGTTTGAATGTTGTGAAGCTCTGTTTTATCAGCGAAGTGAATAGTGATTGCATATCGAGGGAATGACGGTGCTAAGATCTATATTAAGTGTTATAATCACAAATCTGTGTCCTAGCTAAGGTTACAGACACCTGAGTCTTGTAACCACCCCTACCTCTACCTTGGGTGAGATTTAATCTGCTTCACAAGTGTTGCCGAAAGGGCTGGTAGTTAGGTCTTTGTTGGTGCATTGTTGTAGCGTTGAACCCTGGGTCTTCCCCTGTGCAAACATGCAGTCACATCGTGCCTTTAATATACATATTCTCATACATCATATATATGCATCAATTGCACATTTAATATCCTTCATATCTACGTGGCCTTAATATCAGTATTCATATCAAGAAAACTCACATTGCATCAAATTCATGCACTTAATCATATACAAACATAGCTAAAAATTCAACATGCAAGCTCATTGTTGGTACCCCTTTCCATGTCCTTCATGGACATATCAAACCTCCAGATCCTTCTCCAAAGAACATTACTTCCATTCTCATGAAAAGTTCCATAGAGATAATCAACATTGAGCTTCCCTCTCAATTGGTAACTTGCAATCATTCACATGACATCCACCTGACAGTTTAACATACATAGTCATAACTATGTTTCCCTTTCTACACAATAACAATTAGCAAGAAAACACTCTTCCCTCAACTTCCATGAAAACATTTACCACTCATAATTACAGTCTGGGCAATTATAACCATGCCCAAGGTAACAAAACAACCAATCTAGCTTCCAACTGGTCTTGATCAACAAACCTTCTGATCAAGGAAATCCTTTTCTAGATTCCCCTCACTAGGGTCCAACTATATCTATATGACTACCATCCACCACTGGATGTCAATATAACCCATTGGGAATCTATAAGTGCCCCAACACTTCATTTACCACATTCATGATCAATATTAAATCAACCATTTTACCTTATTTATAATAAATTTTAATTTCTAATAAAATTTGAACTATTCCCTTAAATCCCAAATACAATTTTGAAGTATGTTACTTACTAAGTAATCTATTTCAGAACTCCAAAGTATATTTAGATCATAATCAATCTTCACAATTCCACCTAGAATTCTTCCTTCTGTTCAACAACATCCAGGGATGAAGGTCACTCTCCTCCTCCCATGGGAATTCTAGTAGATTAGTTTCCTATCCACCATGAAAGGGAAGCTGCTGTGATTTCTCACTCAATCACTTTATATTTCTATAGATTTGTTTATTAGTTTGATTATAAAAACCTTGCTCAACAGTTCATGTACCCAAAAACAAAATTCATTTCTCATTTCCCTTCGAAACCCGAGAGTTTCACAAGCTTCCCCTTTTCAGAGAATGGCCACCCTACCCATTCCTCTCACATAGACACATCCTTAAGTTAATAGGGATACACACTCCCGTAGCACAACCATGAGATTTTGAATTGACTCTTGTCACTTCACTTCTACCTTTATGAAGGTTGTTCTCAATCTATAGGGTTCCTTTTTACTTGCTTATTGGGTTCTTCCAACAACAATTTTCATTCATTACAATTCAAGTAAATTGACCTTAACACTTCCATCAATCCTCTGATCATGAGGGATAATACACATATACAAGGTTGAATCCTTCATTAAAGCAATAATTTGTACTGTTGTGAATCCTTTCAATCCATTCACATCCAAGCCTTGCTATTAGTTCCAATCAACATAATCCCACTCCTATAGTATTGGATATCATTTCCCAAAACAAATGATAGGCTTCCTTTGTCACATACTAGCATGATTCAATCTCATTGGGTAAAATCCCAACTAAATTTTAATATACATCCTTCAATGAACTTATGCAGATAACTTCCATATGAAAGTGATACTCTCAACAGACTCATTTTAGCCTTGGTAAACTAGTCTTATGACTGTTCTCTAACCCATATAGGTATACGTTTGAATCATGCTCTTCTAGATAGGGTAGGGTAGTACAACCTCTCCTTTAAATTTTTCTAAGAAAGAAAATCACTTGACTCTTTCGTGAGCCAAATTAGGCCAAGTGTTGTTTCCATGCTTTGATACCAATTTGTAACACAACCAACCCCTTAAGTACCTTTTTAAGGAATGGGGCATATAAATTTTTCTTTCCTTAAAACATCTTAAATCCCTGGTCCGAGGTGTGCATCCTCTTATCTCACCCGTATCTTTCCAACGACTGTTATTAGGCTCAAATATGAGCTTTGGATTGAAAGTTATGGCCTCCTGAAGTTATTTGAGCATTATTAGTTGAGGGCCACATGGCATCCATGTGGATCCATCTCATTCGTACCATCCTTAAGCTCCAACATCCATGGTGGGAGTCCATCCACCGTCCAATCCAACAGTTGGATTTGATCTTCATTTGACACAAAATCTACAAGGGAGTTCGATGTTCGACACTTCGATGTTGAACGCCCATTTTCCTTTCTGTGCACAAATCCTCTGGATTTCTAAAATCATAAACTTCTGAAGGAGTTCAAAATATCTCCACATGGCTATGGTCTTTGGACATTTTGACTTATCTATGATACTGCACCCTAGACCACCGGATTCCCAAAGTCCCAAACTCCCAAAGGGTCCATCCTTGCTTGAGGTGACGTATTAAACACAAGGGTAGGACATGTGGGTCCCGAGTACTCCACCCACTAGTAAAACAATGAATGCGTGCCAATGAGGTGACATGAGGAAAGCAAGAGATAACACATGGCCACTTCATTGGGTGAAAAATTTCACATTTTAATGGACATATAGGGTCTGCAAAATGTATGAATCTAGATGACACGTGAAACATTGTTCGTGGGTACATGCCATTGTGGGTGATGTTATCTTGACACGTCATCCCATATTGATGACCTTCGAAGCATTTCTATCTCACAGTCAAGCTGTGTCCATGTAATCCCTAGATCTATGGCCTCCATTACTTCATAACTTCAGAGTTCAGGGAGTTCATGGTGTGACTTCCTCCTTGCTCCCATAGTGGTCAATGCTTGGTTGACCATGGCCTAAATCTAAAGGTCAGGAGATATATTAAAGGCTCTCTATATCTATGGTTTTCATTTATTTGAAGCACTAGAATTCAGGGAGTTTAATGTCATGACATCTCCATCCGACCGAGGTAACACTTCGCCGAAGTGCTAACTACAAACAATATCGAACAGACATGAGGGATCCCAATGCATTCTCAAATCGATGGTTCATGTCACTTCGTAACTTCAACATTCAGGGGTTTCCTCGCCTTGAACCACACTTCCTTCCAGTTTTCTGAACTTCAAACATGTGGAGAACTATGATCAATGGTCCATGTGCACTCTACAATGGGTAGTTAATATCTACTCCGGCCTTCAGGCATACGAGAGTTATCAACCCAAAGTGAAACACACCTGAGATATTTCGAAGTGCCAAACTATGAACCACACTCGATTTGTCACCATGTGCACCTGACGCCAATGACTAGGATTTTCTCCAGCTTGCGGAGCTTTGGGGAAACACATGTTCTCTTATGTTTACACTTTGATACCGTCGGATAACCGTACTTTCAGATAGTCGTTGACTTGTGAACACACATCCCTCTACTCTCAATGACCCAAATTAACTTCATGACTCTGACATTCAGCATTTTTGGAGTTAGACTATGTCTATTCTCTCGAAGTGGGAATTCGATGAAGTACTTGGCTCTACCCCTTCACTAGGTTCGATATATAGGCTGAGAGATATTTCAAATGGATTCCTAGATATGCGTACCTCATCAATTCGTGACTCTAGGGTTGTTTTCTAGGGTTGTGAAGTCATTTGTCCCAAAGCTATGAATTCCCGAATTCCAAAACCATGATAGCTTACCTCTTTTTGACCTAGTGAGGGGTTTCCAACTTGGGTCATATGGAACCTTATCGAATTCCAGGGGCTACACTCAGCCTTTAGCTAAGATTTTATTAAGGCTAGGGCATGAACCCATGATCTCCTAGTCAGCTAGTTGAAGGATGCACCTTTCACTCACTAGACATAAGTTCCAATTCAGGGACAAGGTAATATATAGGAATCAACAAGACTGTGGCAGTCCCATAAAGTCTACTCCAAGTCTATAAGTATGAGGTAAATCCATGGGGAAAACACCTCAAGGGTTTTTCCAACCGAACCAAAGGCCAAGATTTCTACCTTACAATCATCAAACGAAATATTTTACAGAAGGACAGTAAACACCATTATCATTAGTTTCATGCAAGACATAATTTATCACATTTACAGATAACCGAATCATGAATTTCAATTATAGTATAAATGTATAAAAATAGTTATCTATTTCAGTCGGTCACCAACCGACTGACTATGGATGTTCTCCTTTCCACCCAACCATAGGCTCAGAGGCATTCATTCTTAGTGATCTACCCACCCCCATTCCAAGCCATGATATCACTAGGGAACTTTCGTAGTTTCTCAGAGGTTCTTTTTCTATCATAGTCTCTACAAGGTTTATTAGATACCTCCTCAACATCAAGCTCATAGTCTCTTGCTTAGGTAGAATTCTCCTGTAAATTTTCAGAGATATTTTATATTCCCATGTATCTACTCTTATCTGTATTCATGTGTATTATTTTCCATGCCTTTTCTCCCCTGTAGGAATGTTCTTGACCTATCATGTTCCTTCTGTCAGAAGGAAACTCGGGTTAGTCTGGGCCTGTAGGAAAAAATTCCCTTTGTGATACTTCAGGATGACAATTTTCTATCTCCCTAGCCAGAACCTCCATGCTTCCATTCATTGGGGTGGTTGATGGTTCAACCACCAATACTTTTCTTATTAACTTATTTCTCCTTGGGATCAGGATGAGGCTTATTATTTCAGCAAGGAGAAATTTGGGTCATTTTGACATAATGAACCCTCTCCACAGTTTCCTCACTCTATTTCCTCTAGTGATATCATGGGCATTACTTCAAGGATTCACCCCCACAATTAGTCGTTGGAAATCTAAGCAAAATATACATTTACATTGTTCCCATGCCATAGCATGGTGATCATAATTAATGATTAATTACAATCTAGAGGAAACAAGGTTATTATAAGGGAGTAAGAGGGTTTACACCCCTAGAATATTATCGAACCCTTGTCAAACTTGGATTTCTAAGCTAGACAATTTGGAGGTTTTGTGTCTTCTTTGGATTTACAAGGGTTTAATTCTCAAAGAAGCATTTTATTTATATTTGTTTCCTAGGTTGTTGTCTAAGAAAGATAATCCATTAACCCAATAGATAAGGCACTAATTGCATTGGATATTGAATATTGTTGCATTGGTAAATGTAAAATTTAAGAGATTGAATTGTTCAAGGTTGGATTTAAATTCTCTATGCTATTGGCTCTATTTCCATCCAAGGGTGTCTTTTTTTGATTTTTTTTTTTCTATAATAAACATTAATCTACAACCATTAGGGATGCAACAATTTTACTCTCTCATACTCATTTTCCACTTTTCTACTGCTGAAAATTACTTGTAAGCTATGATAATTATTCTATTGATGATAAGCTATTGTTTGGGTGGTTTACTTGCTAGTTTCAGTGGTTAAAAGTTGATTTTTTTTTTCTGAAGCCATTGGGTTGTCATAAATACTTGTTGATAACACTCATTAACAACCCTAATTTGTCATCAAAGTCTTGGTTTAAACATTGGAACATTGTGTACTAGTTGCAAGCTTTATTTTCCAATATCATACACTTGGTTTTGATGGTTTAATTTGAAATTGTTATAAATTTTTCATTGCTAATATATAATTGTTACTAATGAAAATTTTGGAAAACAAGCATAACTTACTATTTCCCTCTTTGTCTAGGTCTCATTTTCATCATACATTGTCTTGTTTTTGGTTTCCTAACATCAGTTTTGTAGGTACCCTTCATTGGCAACTTCTCCCTGATCAATACTCATCTTTCATAATCCATTAGAACCTTTTATTGTGGCATATAGGGGTGATTCATTATTCTCCTTGTCTTCTCCCTTGAAATCCCCATAGGGTAACTCGATAATACTCCCTTGTGTTAGACTTATCATTCACTAAAATGGGGGGGGTATCTATTAATGTGGAAGTGATTTCTATTCTCACTTGTGTCTCACATTTGTTTCTTGGGTTGATATTTTCCCAAACTAAAAACTATGTGATAGCATTTCCTTTCCATGGCTTGCCTTACCTTTCCATGCCTTGTCATGTATTGCATTTCCATTTCTTACCATGCATTTATTTTCCTCACCTTGACCTGACTTGTCTTACCTTGCTTTGCCTTGCCTTGAATTTCATTTCCTTTCTTTGTCTTCCATGTGTTTTCATGCCATGTATTGTCATGCCTTGCCTTGCCATGTCTTTCCTTTCCATGCCTTGTCTTTCCATGTATTTCCATGCCTTTCCTTACCTTGCCTTGCATTTCATTATCTTGTGATGCCTTGTCTTGCCTTTCCTTGTGTTTCCTTGTCTTTCCATGCCTTGACTTTCCATGTATTTCCTTTCCATGTATTTCATTACCTTTCCTTTTATTTTTCCCTACCATGTATTTCTTGGCAATGTCTTGCCTTACCTTTCCTTTCCATGTCTAGGTCTAGGTCTTGCAATGTCTTGCCATGTCTTTCCATGCCTTTCCATTTATAGCCTTGCCTTTCCTTTCCTTTCCATGTGTAACCTTTCCTTTCCATGTCTATCCTTGCACTATCTTTCCTTTCCTTTCCATGCCTTGACTTGCCATGTATTGCCTTTCCTTGAATTTTATTTTCAATGATGTAATATGTGAAATTAAAATTAAAACAACATCCATTCACCATCCAATGTCCTCATAATCCCATTATGTTTACAAAATGAATCATGAATATGAGTAAAATAATGCAAAGGTATGAGTTCATCACATAAGTACTTCGTGATCCACAATGTGATCATGTATATGTGAATTATGGGTGACAGAATAAAAATTTAGGATCAAAAGTTTATTTTCCAACAACATTTAAAAGTTATTATTCCAACACATGAAGTATCGTGTACCAAATTTCTCATCGTTATCCCAAAAAGTAAAGCCTATGTTGTTGTAAAATTAAAATACCTAGAACATGACTATGACCTAGAACATGACCTAGACTTAGGCCTATACCATGACCTATACCTAAACCTAGACCCATAACTAGACCATTCCTTTCCACGCCTTTCCTTGCCATGTATAGGCTTTCCTTTCCTTACATTGCCCTTCCTTGACATGTCCTACCTTAAATTGTCGTGCCTTGCCTTGCCTTGCATTTTCCTACATTGTCTTGCCTTTCATTTCCTTTCCTTTCATTTCCTTTCCTTGAATTATACCTATACCATGACCTAGACCTGGGCCATGAACTAGACCATGACCTAGACCTAGACCTAGACTTAAACCATAACCCTGACCTATACCTAGACCATGACCTAGAAATTTCCGTTCCATGCCTTTGTTTTCCATGTATATCATTTATTTACCTTGCATTTCATTTCCTTACCTTGACTTGCAATTGCCTTGTATTAACATTGCCTTTCCTTGCCATTGCTCGAGTTTCCATTTCCTTGCCTTGCATTTCCTTTCCTTTCATTTCCTTACCTAACCTTTCTTTGCCTTGACTTAGACCTAGACCATGACCTAGACCTAGACCTAGACCATGACCTATACCTAGACATAGACCTATACCATGACCTTTACCTATACCTATACCTAGACCTATGCCATGATGTAGAAGTATACATAGACCTAGACCTAGACCTAGACTTTGTCTTTCCTTCAAATGTTTATCCTTGATTTTTCTTACATTACATTTCCTAGCCTTACCTTTCCATTGCCTTTCCTTGAATTTCCTTTCGTTTCATTTCCTTGACTTATACACATACCATGACCTAGACCTATACCTAGACCTACACCATGACCATGACCTAGACCTATACCTATAACTTTCCTTTCCCTACCTTTCCTTGCCTTTCCATGCCATGTCTAGCCTTGCCTTTCCTTTCCTTGCCATGACATGCCTTGCATTGTCATGCCTTTCCTTTCCTTGCCATGCATTGTATTGTCTTTCCTTTCCATGTCTTTCCTTGCTTTTCCTTTCCATGTCTAGCCTTCCTATGCCTTGCCTTCCTTGCCATGACTTGACTTTACCTTCCATTCCTTGCCTTTCCTTTTCATACCTAGACCTAAACCTATACCTTTCTTTTCCATTCCTTTCCTTTCCATGTCTAGCCTTGCCTTTCCTTGCATTGCATTTCCTTTCCTTGCCTTTCCATTTCCTTTCCTTTCCTTTCATTTCCTTTCATTTCCTAACATTGCATTTCCTTGCCTAGCCTTGCTTTTCCTTGACTTAGACCTATCCCATGACCTATACCATGACCTACACCATGACCTAGACCTAGACCATGACCTATACCTAGACCTAGACGATGACCTAGATATAGAACATGATGTAGATGTAGACATAAACCTAGACCTTTCCATGCCATGCCTTTCTTTGAAATGTTTAGCCTCACTTTTCCTTGAATTGCAATTACTAACCTTTCCTTTCCATTTCCTTGCCTTGCATTTCCTTGTCTTTCCTTGACTTACACCTAGACCTATACCTATATTAATATCATTCAACTCTACTAACGTACTTGCACCTAATATCGCCTATCAATAATATATCAATAATAATTGTAATCTTTGGAAATAAAAAAAGTAGTTTAATATTTAGTTTGTATTATTTAGATAACAAAATCCATTTTAGTGTGGGCTACACAACTTCTTCCCTTCCAATAAAATCTACATCATAATAAGGGCATCCAATTTTCCTAATAATGATATAATAGTGTATGGATTGTTTCAATAATTTTTCATTGGGTTAAGTCCTAAATAACCCCTTCATGAAAAAATATAAGCATAATCCTTAAAGTGGTTAGCACCTTCCTTTTAGGTTGATATAAAAATTTGTGAGAGCTATTTTGAACATAGAACATGTTATGCTATGTAAAAGGTAGCCATGAAAATATTTTCTAATATTGCAAGTTGAAGTGAACAATGTCTTATGGATTCAAGATTTCGAATCTGACATCTAAAAAACTAGGATTGCAAATATATTGTTATAAAATACATAATCCCGCAACATAGGAATTTGGAATTGTGACCAATAAGCCTATAATATCAATTAATACCTAACTATATCCATTTTTCATCCCGTGACATCAATATATAAGTGTGCATGAGTTCCACTCTAATTGTGTCCATATACAATCTTTACAATGATAGAAGATAGATATCAGACACCTTGGGAGTTGGAAATTGACGTGTTTATAGGCATAATATATGACTTATAACACTCAATAAGAAGAACGAACACAAATGACATTGCAAGAATCATATGACACTGGAAGAATCATGAACTAAACCATAAAATAATGTTATTGAAAATATTTTGTGGTCTTAGAGCATCTAAGACCACATTGAAAATATTTGGAAGGCTTGTTATATTTTAGTGGTAACTTAGAAATGTGGGCCTTTAGCTATTTTTGTAAATTATGCATCAGGTCCTATGGAAATTTTCTGCTCAAGTTTCAATTCATAGGTTTCAAATGATTTATAGATTCTAAAAAAAAATGTGTTTTTTTTAGCACATTAATGGAAATTATGTTCAATAAATGGTAGGATACTATGCTACACTTGATCTCCATTCTTGGTAATAATTCCTTGATTAGTGGTACTTGATATGTTTGAATCACATTGAGTTAAAGTTTCAAAACAATAAATCATTGGAGGCTAAGATTTGGGTGTAGATTGCAAACTTTGGATTTTTATTATTTGAAGGGACATACATATGTCATAAAGTAGTGCTCTCGTATTTGGTTTATATGGTGCTCTGTACTCGAACTACTTAGATATTATGATTCAAGATTGTGTTGTTTTTTTAAGGTTGTGGTTTAATTGTATAATTTTTAACATTGGGCTTTATATTTATGTGTATCATGATGGGATTTATATCATGACAAGGATGTTGATTTGAATTATATGGTAAAGTAGAGAGATATCTATGCATAACTTAGGTGCAAGAACAAATCTAAAGTGATGTGCATCTTCAAATATCTAAAATATTCTAAGGTATATACGATTGTGCATTTATGATATTGGAGGGCATCATTTTCAACCACCCATGTTGAAATTTGACAAAAAAAAAGTCACAGTTTCGATCACCCTGATGTGTTTCAGGTTTTCTAAGCTTTGGTTCAATTTGAAGATTCCAAAAAGTCCTTACAGCATGGTGGAACCATGAGGAGAACCATTTTTTCCACCAAAATTAAATTAAAATCAATCATCAAAAAATGGTGCATTCATAAATTTATCTTATTGTCAATTTGTTTTCTTCTAGTAGATGTGAATCTCAATAAGTTTCATCTCATATTATTTTACTTTGATAACCCTAATAACACATTGATATACACTATATATTTTCTTTACAATTAAATGACCAAGTCACATGCAATATCATTTAGTCTCACTTGCAATTAAGTTCTTTCTCTCCACTCCTTGACTCCTTTGTCCTTCATCCTTGCATAGAAAAATGGGGAATTTCATTTCCTAGTCTCGCCTTGCAATTTCCTTGCTATTTCCTTGCCTTTCATTGCCTTTCCTTGCATTCCCTTGTTGTTCCTTTCCTTTCCTTACCTTTCCTTGGCTTACCTTGTCATGTCTAGCCTTGCCTTTACCTATCTTTCCTTTCCTTTCCATTCCTTGCCTTGTCATGCCTTGCCATTCCTTGCATTTCCTTGCCATTCCTTGCATTTCCTTTCCTTTCCTTTCCATGCCTATACCTATACCTAGACCTTGACTTTCCATGCATTTCCTTTCCATGTCTAGCCTTTCTTTTCCTTTCCTTTCATTGTCTTTCCTTTCCATTTCCTTTCCATTGAATTGCATTACCATTCCTTTCCTTTCCATGTATAGCCTTTCCTTTCCTTTCCATGTCTAGGTCTAGGTCTATGTCTAGGTCTAGGTCCAGGGCATGGTATAGGTCTATTTCATGGGGAGGGAGGGG
>CBVK0101624208.1:0-11464 GCA_900067695.1 Picea abies | reverse complement strand
GATAAGTCTGTGAGAGAAAAAACTTGACAGGAGGTAAAGATACTTTTACCAATGTATGCTTACCTAAGATGAAGTGGCAAAAATTTTCAACAACTTTAACAAGAGAAAAAGCATGTTTTTCAATAAAAGAATATTTAAATTCATCAACTGACAAGATTTGACTCATGTAAGCTACTAGTTTTTTGTTACCTTGGTCATCACCTTGCATGAGGATATCAAAAACAACTTCCTCTATGGAATTAGTATATATCATAAATTCTTTCTAAAAGTTTGGTTTCACCAAAATCAGTGCGGAGCTAATTTCTTTCTTGATCCCTACAAAAGGATCTTTGACATCATCTGTCCAAGAGAAGGAACAATATTTCTTAAGAATATTATGAATTGGTTTGACCATTACAACAAAATCAGGAACAAACCTACAGACAAAGTTAATAACCCCGATAAAATCTTGAACCTCCTTCTTGGAAGTGGGAGAAAGTAGATTTAGGATAGCAACAATCCTTTCAGGATCAATGCTTATTCCTAAATCAGAGACAATGTGTCCAAGGCTATTTCCCTTGGTAATGCTAAAAATAGAAATAGAAGGGTTTAGAGAAATGCCAAATTTCTTGCATCGCATGAGAACTCTTTTACGATGGCCAAAATGATCCAATCGGTTCTTAGAGTACACAATTAAGTCATCTAGATAGATTTGAATAATCTTTCTAATCAAATCGTCAAAAGCTATTTGGATAGCTCTTTGAAAAGTGGAACCTGCATTGGATAAGACAAAATGCATATGTTCATAAGAAAAAGAGCCACAATGAGTAATAAAGGTGGTTTTATATTTATCTTCCCTTTTTAACTTGATTTGATTATAACCAGAGAAACTGTCAAGTAAGGACATCATCTATGACCCTGCAACTTACTGCAAAATCATTTCCATATTAGGGAGAGGAAAGTGATATTTTATACTAGCCTGATTTAATGCATGAAAATCTATGCATAATTAGAAACCCATTTTTAATAATTAACCGAAAAGATAATCGAAGCCTTCAAGAGTTTTTCCCACTCCTTTCGAATAGTTTCTTCCAGTGCAGGGTTGATAGGTATTTTTTTTTCCTAACTATTTTTATTCCCTCCTTGATATGAATGGCATGTTTTATAAGAGTGGGATCAAAACCATGAATATCCTCATAAGACCAAGCAAAAACATCTTGAAATTCACCAAGTAGTCTGGAAAACTTCATTTTTTCTTCATCATAACATTGGGCACCTATTTTAACATTCTTTGGGGACTCATCTGTTCCAGTATTCAAGGAAATGGTTGCACCCACCTTCCTTTTCAACTCCTCTTCTTTATGTTTCTCTTTGTTTCTGACATCACTCGATGAAAATGAACTTTCTAGAGAAGTCAAGCCCTTAGGAATCTTGTTATTTTCCATTGATATAATTTCCTTAGTATTATAAGGTTCATTTTGAATGAAAGAACATATGCTCTCATCACTAGGGAAGATCTCCCATGATTCTATATTGTCAGGGATATGTGCACGATATAGAGATTGAAAAGTACAATCAGGTCTTTGTAGAAAAATTTATTGATTAGGAGAGGCTACAAAAATAGCTAACTGATCATCCATTGAGTTCAATTCCCTCTTAACATGAGTAATGTTGAAAGATACTAGGTTCGCAATAAGTACCCAAATAGTTTGGGTGTAGTGTTTCGTCAACTTGTTTCTAGAAGATTATATCTTACGTATAAGCCTCACAACAAGATAGGAATCCACAGAAAATGTAAGGTGACCACAACCCAGATTATAGGCATTTTCAATGCCTAATAGTAAAGCTTCGGATTCAGTGACATTGTTTGTACAAGAAAACTCTAACCTATAACAAAAGTTATGAATCTTCCTCATAGGATAGTACAAGATAATGCCAACTTTATTTCCTTCATTATAGCATGAACCATCAAAGTGAATATGCCACATGTCATTGTCTAAGTCGATTTTTTGCAAGGGAGTGTTATCCTCCTCGAAAATATGGAATATACTTCTAGGTACTCTTCGATATAATTCACATTAGGCTATGGAAAACTTTTTATGTAAGGTGAAATCCTTCCCTCTCGAAGGACTATGATGTTTTTACCATTCTAAGGAACATATAACTGTGTGCCATCGAGTGAGAGGTATCCACCCTTCAAAGGTTGCGAATATCTTCCTAAGATGATCGAGTAGTTACTTACTGGCATATCGATTACCTGAATACTAAAGGTTGTCCTTATTTCAGGGTGTGCACACAAAATCAAGGTCATGTCCTTGATTTCACCTATGGTCATTTGTTGTAGACTATTATAAGAGAGAATGTTTTTGGTTTTTTCATTTGTACAAGACAAGTCTGGATCTTCCATAATAATATTCAACATTAAACTTGGGCCCGAACCGTCATCGATGAGGCAACAATGGGCAATATTATCCATAATATTTATAGAAATATAAAAATGGATAATTTTTACAGGGTGTCTAAATTCATGTACAACTACTTTATTTACAGACAAATCCTCCTCATCTACCTCTTCAAAGAGGTTGGCTACAATGAATGATTTTCCTTCCATGAATTGTTTTAGATGCTTCTATTGTTCAGGGATAGCAACCATGTCCAAAAGGGTTGCATCTACTTTAATGTTGGACAAATGATTTAAAATATTGTATTTGGAAGAGGGGAGAGGGGAAGTAGTTCCCTGACTTTTAGGATCCTTAGGAACCTGAACAATAGCAACCGGTGAGGATGATCTCGGGCTAGAATAATTGCGAGGAGGATCATATTTTCTTTTGGGAGCATAGGATTTATTACTAGATTTGACGAACATGACATCTTCTGGCTTTGCAAAGTCTAAGAAAATGATGGTAGTTTCAGGTCTGTTACAAAATATTTTATCTTTGGAACTCTTATTTACCTCACATGTACTTTCCTCATGGTGTTCCTTGCAAAAGTTACACTAAATACAAGGCATCATAACTTTAGGCTGAAAATAATTTTCTTTTAGATTTCTAAAGGGGGCTGCATAAGAGGATGAAGCTCCAGGGGTAAGAGGGGAGACATTTCCCTTTATCTCATATGCTATCATATGATTATTCGTGTCTTATACAAGTTATAAGAGGGTGGACATGTATGTATTTTTAACTAATTCTCCCTGAGGAAGACATGTTCTTTCAAGATGTTCTTTATTCTCTAAAAATGTATGCAGAGTGGAACCGAGGTTATCAATGGAATTTTCCTTGAGCCTATGATGGTAGGAGGAAGGTAATTCATTATAATAATACATGAAAGTAGGTTGGTTCTAAGCTCGAATGAGTTCAGATATTTTATTGTATAACTTGGTGAAACACAACTTGAAGGACTTGATGGTCTCACCATTCTTATAAGCGATGTTATTGTATTCTCGTAACTTCTTGGCTGGGATTTTGGATTTCCCATAGGTCTATTTTAACCAATAGACTAAATCCTCCCAAGTACATAAAATCTTAGGAGGGAGATCAAAGAAATCATCTGCAACCTTCCCTTCAAGGAAATTTACAAATAATCACATACAAGTATCATTATCATTGCCTCCTATGTTGTGACAGCCATTATAAAATGCCACCAAGTGTTCATTCATAGTGACAGTGTTATTCCCTGAAAAACTAAGGAGATGCTCCTTGAATTTAGGAAGTGGATGAGTAGCAGGTTGCAGGTTAAGAGGAGAGGACTTTGGTGAGGTTTCTGTTAGATTGGAGAGGGACTTGGTGACTAGAAAATATACCAATCATTGACAAAGATAAATATTGTGATGAATAAGAACCTCTAGTGGCACCACAACCACCACTAGATGCCATATTGTAGATAATATGTAAGGGAGAGAAAGACAAACTGGATGAATCAAACAAGGTTATACTCACAAAACTTTGTTGGGTTGATATCACAACTTTACTTCTTCCTATTTTAGCAATAGGATTAATTTCAAGTTATAAACCTCTTCTTCTCCTAGAAATAGGAGGGTCCAAGGACATGAAAATAAGATCAAATCTGAAGGAAAAAGAAAGTCATGGTCGATTCCTAAGCTGTCTATGCCTATCTTCCCAATGTTCTTGGGAACTTATGTCTTGTTCAATTTCTACCCATGAACGATTAAGATCATCCTAGGTATTAACAATATCTAAGATGGTGTTAAACAAGTTTAAGGAAATATTGGTCTGATCTTGAAGATCAGGTTCAATATTAGGCTTCCTTGCAACAAGTACAATCATTAAGAAATGAAACTGACAAAGAATCAATATCAGAAAAATAGATATATGCAATGATAATCAAGGCTAAAAATCAACCAGAGAGATATGGAAGATCTCCCCAGTATGGTCGCCAAACAAATGTTGAGGAAAATATATGAAATGATCTTACTGAATCATTTTCAGATCTTCGTTGGCTAAAGAAAGATATTCAGGAATATCACCCTATGTTTATAGCCTCAAAAATTGTTTCCTAATCCACAAGTATTGGTTACAAGGGCTTAGGATGATCACAAGTATTGGTTACAAGGGCTTAGGATGATTTTCTTATAAATAAAAGATTCCTAAAAAGTTCAATATTTATGTATTTTTCTGAATATAACAAATGCAAAAGTAAATGTAGAGACCAAAGAAAAAAATACCAAGTCAATAATTAACATAGATGAGACAGAAATAAATCTCTTATTTCATTCCAATTAATCAAAAGAATCGTTCTCTTTACAAAATTCCCTTAGGAAGTTTGGACCAAAGTCAAACTTAGATGTCCTCGATGAAAACCATATAAAAGGACTTCTAATAGAAAGTAAAAAACTGAACTTTAAAATATGGATCATCTTGCCACAAATTGCTACCACTCGACTTTGCATGATATCCTTTGTCAATCATGAAATTTAATTCACAAATAGAAAATTCTACACAGACTATCAAAGATAGATCAACACCTCTGAAAAACAAGTGTCTAAATGATGTAACTCAACCTTGAATCGTGCTATCTACAATAGGACCATGCTATCATAAAAGAGAATTAGGATTTCAATGAATTAAAGAATGAATGAAAACTGAACTATCTCAATAAAACTTAAGAGCAGACCTTAGTATGCTTTCTCTTTCTATGCTCCTGGTCTAGGCGATGGAATAATAGTTAGAAATAGAGGAAACAATGATGGGTAGGGTAAAATAATGATGCACATAGTGAATTTTACATTTGCAAAGGAGAAGCAAATGTCCACTGAATAGTGACAGTTACCAAGAACAAACAAAGGTATAACCTCTATCTATTTCCTTAAGAGTCGAACTATTTGACAAAAATGCCAGCGAGGATGCATAACCCCAAGGCATAACTCAGGTCACTCCATAACCATATCGTACATATAATCATTATGGACACCCTAAGACCAATTCCTAAGATAATTTGGTGCCAAGACACTGATCCCATGGCCATGACACTAGTACGTGAAATACACAACAACCAAATGGTAGTCTAAACATGACTAGATAGGGAAACACTCATGACTGTGAGGAAGAAACTGACAATAATACATAGAGAGAAAACCCTCCACCATTAAAACATAGAGCAATAATATCAAATTCACTTAATATCCACATAGACCCACCACGGGTTTAACCAACATAGCATCCAGTGAATGCACAACTCAACCAAAAATCAATTCTTTTGATTATAATCTGAACAATTACCCATTCGTTTCAGAGAGAAAAATCATGCATTTAGACAGTTACAATTCTTAGGAAAACACAAGCCCAAGCATTACTAATCCATTGTTTGTTCATACACAAAGAAAAATTCATGTATGGGGTGATAAGGAACCATACGTGTGATGCAAGAGAATCACTCCATCTCAGCATGCACCATCTAATCAACATGCATGGTGTGAATTCAAGGAAGGAGAGGTGTCGCCTTCTCATTTTTCCTCGAGAATCCAAGGCGTGATTCGGGCATTAATTGAAGACAAATAGAAGGAGAAAAATTGTGCTTTCACACAAGCTGGAGATAAGGTTTCTATTAACAGGATAATGACAAAATATATCTGTGTCTTATTTGGAGAAGAATTTGCATCATTGTAATTTTCCCTTTCGATAGGAATTAGGGATGGTGATTTGACACCATTAGTTAGCTTCCAATGGAAGCTCATTTGAGTCCCTCTTATATAATTTTTTGTATTGTATGCCTGATTGAGGTTAGACGATAGGTTGTTGAAGCCAGATGAAAATCATCTTTAACCAAATTAGGAAGTTGATGAGAGCCGAGACTAAGTTGTAGCTCAGACTCCACCATTGTAAATTGGAATTACACCATTAATATAAAATGGTAGTTTTTCCTTTTTTATCTTTCTGTGTAATGGGTGTTGTGTTATGGATGTCTTTTACATGTTTGAGAATTGTAGATGAATGTTTGAAATCATCTGCAGGTATAGAGATATTTTTTTCTATCCATGAGTGTGTTGAGTTAGGTTTGGTTCTCTAGGTTAAGTGCAAGGAGTGTGCGAAAGAGAGAATAAACTTTGTAAGACAATGTAAGGAGTGCTAGTCTAAAATCATTGGAGTCATAAGAGAAGCTACTAGGAGGGCACACCAGATTAATTTACATACTTAGGGAGAAGTTTCAAGGTGGTTAATTCCCTTGAAAATAAAGACCATGTGGAGAGAGGCACAGCTCAAATTTACTGAACACTCTGGAATACTCTACCAGGAGGGCATCGAGATTGTGTGAGAATACCCAGGAACTACACGGTTGAAGGTGTAGAAGAATCACATGATTGCTAAGCATTCTGGTGAAGGAAGGATTTCCAAGAAGTGCAACAATAAAGGAAATAATATGCCTTAAACTTTTCCATAAGGCCGAGAGAGAATTCATCGAAGAATCCAAGTGCAAGGATTGCACGTAAGGTGTTGAGATTTCACCCTAAAATATTAGGAAGCATGGTGAGAAACTGCCAGGAGGGCATGAGAAACTCACAAAGGAACTTCAAACCTTAGAGGTTTTCAAGCCAAGCAAAGTTACAGGAGAGTTGCACAGATTCTGCAAGGATTGCAGATAGCTTTTGAGAACAACCTAAGTCTCGAGAGAATAAAGTGCACTAAGTGTGCAAAGGGGTCAAGGACCAGATGAAGTCCTAAATATAGAGAAGTCATCCATCGTCAAAGAGGAGACAGGTGGTAGAATATCAAGAGGTTGGGGAGGAAGAAATCCATAATGTTTGTTGAGAGAAAGCAAAGGATCTTCGCGAAGTTGCAAAGAGAGATTTCAGTCTAGGTCATTGGATCTGGAAGGGGATGTGGAAAAGTATCAATGCATCATTGATTCGTAATCAGAAGAAGAAGAGTCGGGAGGAGATAGGACTCACAAAGTATTAACTCACGATTTGACCATAGTCATTGATCACGAGAAGAGTGAGGACCGTAGATCTGGTCCCGAAGCATTCATCAATTCAAAAGATGGGAAAAGAAGGAAGGAGGGAGTGCAAGGTTGCGAAGGGATTTGGGCCACAATCATAGTCCATGGTCACATCAAGGGAGGAGCTTAGCATTGAGAAATAAGGTCGTTGGAGTAAGAGTTGAAAGAGATAAGGAGAGGGTCCTTAGGTTCCACATAGAGGGTACCGAGGAAGAAAACAAAAGGGCCTGTGTCAAATTGAAATCGGTTCTATCCAAAGTGGATGAGTCATTCGAATTGATGATTTCAACGATCCTATACTGGGAGGTCATGCTAGCCTCGAAAGAGTGAAAAATAATGTGGAAGGAGGGGGAGGGGGTTGTCACCAAGAGTGGTATCATGTCTCATTTATCAGATCTTGATTCATCTGCAGAGTGTGGGAGAGGGGAAATGAAAAATATGATCTGATGACAGGCATGGTATCAACGCACAAATCCATCTGTAGATTTCAGGTGAAGGAGAAGTTGATGATACTCTTAGTTGCAAAGTGAGAAAAAGACTTGTCAGGAGGGTAGGTAGAAGGTGAAGATGGCCATTGATGGTCATAAGCATGATTGAGGAGAAGTCCATTTGCATAAGAGAAAGGCAAAGATGGACAAGGTTCTTAGTGAAATTTGAGTGTAAATGGAGGAGATAACATTCAAGATGTAGTAGGAGTCAAAGTTACACTGCAGGTATGAATGGACTTTAAAGAGGACATCAAGATGGCATGTTTAGAATTTGTTGGACATGAGGTAGAAATAGGTGATAAAGAGGTGGTTGAGGCATGCTGAAAACCTCAGTCATGAGGGAAAGAGATATGGAAAGAGTCTCATAGATTTCTAGGTGGGAAACAACAAGGGATCAATGGATCTTGTATACTTCCAGGTGGGCAGAAGAGACATCCCAGATTGAAAAGTGGGAAAGGGAGAAGAGGTGAGCTCAGCTGAGAGTTCATTGACAGATGAGGAGGCAGAAGAGAAACCTCACTCAGATGGAGATTCATGCAGAACTATGAGTCATGTGAATGAATATGATGACAAGTTAGAAATTGTCATCATAGTGAAGGAGGAGGATCAGTGGGACGTTCTCATAATTGGAGGAGTTGAGATATTTCTACCAAGCAGTCGAGGAGAGGCTAGCACAGATGTTGCAGAGGTGACAGGAAGATAGCAAGAAAATAATGTCAAGGAGGAGAAGGAACAAATACTGATGTTCGTCGTGATGGAAGGAGAAGAGAATTCATCATACTCACTCAAAGTGTTCGGCTAGGAAGTTGAATAGGAGATGACTATAGTACTACGGTCTGCAGTAGAAGAGGAAGCAGACAACATAAATTTTGTTGATATGTTTGAAGAATTAGAAGCTATTAAAAGGAGATTGGTAGTGCAAGGAATGCACACCCAACTAGCTCGATGGAGGCATATGAAGCACCACACCAGCATGAGGAGCAACTAGAGGAAACTGGAATGGGACCAACTAAATAACTGGTAGGAGAGAATCTGTCAGGAGAAGTGGTAGCTGAGGAGTAGTTCAATGATGAGGAGTCTGTAGGCATGAATATTGCAGTAGAGTGGCTAGTTAAATATACAGAGGGAGAATATGTCTTGGGAAATCAGTGTGATTCTCCCATCAACAACAAGCGAGTGTAGCAAGATAGTCTGCAACAGAAGAACCAATCGATAGAGAAGTTGGACGAGGTGATCAAAGAGATAAGAAAGTTGATGTCAAATTCGATAGAGGAAATGGTCAGCAAGAGGAAGCTGGACGAAATGAATTCTGCACGAGCAATCGAGATGATGCAAGAGCAGCAGTGGTGAAGCAAAGGAGCTAAGAGATAGTACTAGGAGAAAGTTTGGGATCCAAGTGGATTTCAATCACGTTGGAGAGATCATGAGAAGGAGCTCATGATTTTTTCCATGATGGAGTATGATGCAGGAGCATTACTCCATCTCATCATGTGCCAGCTAATCAACATGTGTGGTGTGCATTCAAGGAAGCATAGGTGCCTCCCTCTCATTTTTCCTCTAGAATCCAAGGTGTGATCCGAGAATTAATTGAAGACAATATGGAAGGAGAAAAATCATTCTTTTGTACAAGCTACATATAAGGTTGACATTAATAGTATGACGACAAAATAGATCTATGTCCTATTTGGAGCAGAATTGCCATCATTGTAATTTTCCCTTTCGATAGGCATTAGGGATGGTGATTTCACACCATTAGTTAGTTTGTGAGGGAAGCTCATTTGAGTCCCTCTTGTATAAATATTTGTATTGTATGCCTGATAGAGGTTAGACGACAAGCTGCTAAATCCATATGAAAATCATTTTTAGCCAAATTAGGAAGTTGATGACAGGCGAGACTTAATTGTAGCTCGGACTCCACCATTGTAAATTGGCATTCCAAAATTAATAGAAAATGGTATTTTTTCCTGTTTTATCTTTCTATGTAATGGGTGTTGTGTTATGAATGTATTTTACATGTTTGAGAATTGTAGATGAATGTTTGAAATCGTCTAAAGGGATAGAGATATTGTTGTCTATCCAAAAGTGTGTTGAGTAAGGTCTGGTTCTCTAGGATAAGTGAAAGGAGTGCGCGATAGAGAGAGGAAACTTTGTAAGACAATGCAAGTAGTGTGGGTCTAAACTCAGTGGAGTCAGAAGAGAAGCTACCAGGAAGGCACACCAAATAAATTCACAGACTCAGGGAGAAATTTCAAGGAGGCTAAGTCCCTTGAAAGTAAAGACTATGTGGAGAGATGCACAACTCAGAGCTACTGAACAATCTGGAATAATTTTCCAAGAGGGAAATGATATTGCATGAGCATTCCCAGGAACTACCTAGGAACATTCTGGTAAAGGACAACTTTGTAAGAAGTGAAATGACAAAGGAAAGGAGATGCCTTAAACCTTTCCATAATCCCGAGAGAGAATTCATCGAAGAATTGAGCCAAGTGCAAGGAGCACACCTAATGTGTTATGAGCTCACCTTATAAGCTCAGGAAGTAGAGCAAGAAACTACCAGACAGGCATGAGAAGCTTGCAAAGGAACTTGGAACCTTAGAGTTTTTCAGGTCGAGCAAAGTCTCAGGAGAGTTGCACAGATTCTGCAAGGAATGCATATAACTTTCGAGAACATCCGAAGTCTCAAGGGACGAAAGTGCACTAAGTGTGCAAAGGAGTCAAGGACCATCCAAAGTCCCGAAGATAAAGAAGTCATCCATCATTGAAGAGGATATAGGTGGCACAAGATCAAAAGGTTCGAGAAGAAGAACTCCATAAGGTTTGTCAAGAGAAAGAAGAGGAGCTTCACAAAGTTGCAAAGAATGATTTCAACCCAGGCCATTGGATCTGGAAGGGCACATGGAAAAGTATCATCTTGCGAGAAGAGAGAGGATGATTCATCTGGTCCTAAAGCATTTTCCGATTTGGAAGTTGGGAAAAGGAGGAAGCATTTTGCGAGACTCTCAAAGTCTAGGGTTGTGAAGGGAGTTGGCTCATGATCATAGTCTATGGTCACATCAAGGGAGGAGATTAGCATCGAGAGATTAGGCCATTGGAGTAATATTTAAAAGTGATAAGGAGAGGGTCCACAGGTGCCACATAGAGGGTACCGAGGAAGAGGAAGAAAAGGGCCTCTGTCAAATCAAAATCGATTCCATCCAGAGCTGACAAGTCATTCAACTTGATGATTTGAATGATCCTAGAACAAGAGGTCATGCTAGCCCTGAAGGGGTGAAAGAAAAGGAGGAAGGTTGGGGGTTGTAACCAACTTGTAAAAAAGAGCTTAAAAGAGTGAGTTGGTTAAGCATTTTCTTTCCAAGCCTAAAATGTGGAGCTTAGCCACCAATAGAATGAATGAAATAAAGAACAATACTAGGGTAATGAATGATGGGAGGGAGTATGGAGTGATGTTCATTTACATCATATCACTCCCATATCCTATCCTATTCAATTTTGAATTACAAGACAACCAACATTCACCAATGCATTAAACCATGTAATCAATTTCC
>CBVK0101624197.1:0-20492 GCA_900067695.1 Picea abies | reverse complement strand
GATCTCCTATTTAGGCCTCTGATGTTCCAGGTAATGATCTTCATTATTAACAATTTGGTGGGTGGGAAAAGGAGCTCTCTAAGAGCCGTTGTATCTACCCCAATTTGATCATGTAATTCTCTGCCTCTTTTATTAGCTGGTGCATTGATTTTCGCCTGCACCTTATGTTAAGATAGTTATAATTGTTTGATTTATTTAATTTTTTCTTTGAATATTAATTTTAGAGAAGTTTGTGTGAGTAAAATAGATTTTGGATTAATATAAATTTGGGTTGGTTCAATTGTAAGTGATCACATCAGAATTATGTTTTCAATAAAAAATAAAAAAAATCCAAAGCACATATCAAGATAACTGGTTTTCCTCCAAGACAAATAAATGAATTTAGACTAAACGTTTGACAAATATTTTGTTTAAAAACGTTTAGCATTTTTTTTAATGGAAATTGAACTTTGTATATATTAAGGGTTGGTTTAATGAAGTACAAAATGGGATTTGAGCCTAATGCTTTTTCTAAAACTAGCACAATGTAGAATATAGGCCTACCCATTGTTACATTGCTAGCAGAGTTGATTGCATCTTTATATAATCTCTCTAAGTACCATAAACATTGAAATACATACATTAATTAGAAGAAACATAATCTTGAACTTCTATTTCCTTTCTTAAGCACCATATAGCAGGTATCCTTCCTCTATTTCCATAGGAGAAATGCCTCTATTACTAATCCTTCTCGAGTGTCAAATACATTCTATCGAAGTAGCATTCCACCTTGGACAAAAGATGCGGAAACCATGGGCTATCTGAGACTTCAACTTCTAAATTTCAGACTCCATGCCATCCATTCTCTTTTTGAGAGTGGCAAGGAATAAATATGTTTTCTTATTTTTCGTTATGGATAGATTGGATAAAGCATGCTCGAAATCCCCAAATTTACTATAAAGCTGGTGCAGAGTTGAATTATTCTCCTGGGTGATTTCTTCATGGAACATGAGAACCTATTTGAAATCATTCCAGGATGGATCCATAATTAGGAACTATAAAAAAAAAACAGACTGAAATACCCAATGATTCGTAATTCTGAAATCATGATTCAAGAAATTGCTAAAGAACAACCTCAACATAGAGATTTCAAAATAATATGACCATGATACTTACGAGAGTTTGAGGTTGGGAGACAAAAAGTCATAGAGGCCTAGGAATAAGTAGCATCTACAAACTAGACAACACTAAAAGCTCACAGCCCACACTAAAAGCTCACACCGACGCCAACTCACCCCACTAAACATAAATGCACAAACCACCAAACAATTTCTCCTCATCACTAAATTCGAAACTCCTCTAGGATAAACAATATGCTATAACCAGAAAACAATTATCACAAACCCTTCCTCAAGGAGGAATAACCAAATCCATTTCACCCTCTAAATAACTTGCATGCCACACATTCAAAAGAATACTCAAACAGGGGAATTTAATCGCCAAGTGCGAGAAGGGGCGAAGGTGAAGGTGACGCCAAAGAAAATCCATCTTCCAATCTGTGGGCATGAAAAACAAAAGGGGATGAAAATTAAGGAATGAGTTGGACCCCTTTTTACCCATTCACCACAATTCCCCCTTAAAGATCCTAGCTCTGTCCTTGGTTCTTTGGTCACATAGGGAGTTCAAGTCTCTTTTAACATGGTGGATTCTAATCTTTTTGAAGCTTGTGTTCAGAGTGATAATACGAGAGATAATAGAGATAATACCGTTGAAAAGGTTTCCTTCATATTCAATCCACCATCATTGAGTCTCCAAATACGACAGGTTTGGCATATTATGATCATTTGCAATGCTCAAACCCTTGAATAGAGTCTCCAAATACGACAGGTTTGGCATATTATGATCATTTGCAATGCTCAAACCCTTGAATAGAGAATGTGTTTTAGCCGTGTTATTTGAAGCAACCCTAGTTTATGACAATATTTCCTCTCGATCAAGGAGACTCCTTCGAGTGCACTATATCATTCTATATCTATATTTTTGTCATTACACTTTTCTTTTTATGTGGTCATATGTTTCTACCAATTCACATTTTGCAAATATTAAGTTATTAATAATTTTATTATAAAAATAGTTTGTTCTATATTTTATGTGTGAAATTTATACCTTATAATACAAGGGAAAAAATTAAAATTTGACTCAAAAGTTAATAAGGAAGCTAAAAACCTCAAATATTTTTCTATACTTAAATCATATGTAACCTATATCTATAATGTTATTTAACAAAATATTTAAACATTATATCCAACATTTTATGTAATAACTTTTAAAATCAATGAAACCTCAAATATTTTTCTATACTTAAATCATATGTAACCTATATCTATAATGTTATTTAACAAAATATTTAAACATTATATCCAACATTTTATGCAATAAAAGAATAATTAAATTTGAAATATATAAGTTCACCACTATTCACACACCACACCTTTGTAAGGCCTCGCCCATGCTGAAGAGCTTACTACGGATTGACTTCACGGCCGAACTACATTGATGTTTTGTGTGCGCCGCTCAGCTACTGGACAGCCGCTTCCTGCCTCTTCCATACAAATTTATATCGACAAATTAATCCGTTACACCATGTGCCACCGGCTTTCTCTCAGAATTGGTTTATAGTTTCGGTAGCCGGAAATAAACGAAAATCTGATTGTTTGATTGCTGTGTCCGTAAGTTCGCCAATGTAAGTTCCAAAGAAAATGGTCGCCGCGCCCGCTTTACTTGTCGTAGAGAAGAGGTTCCTTATCCTATGAAATAGTTGACATGTATTACTTCGGAAAGAAGTGGTTCTTTATCCTTTCAAATAGTTTACATGTGTTACTTACTTCTGAAGACAATTTTTGATCATATACTTGAGCGTGGAGTAACTAATTCATTTGTAATTCAGTACAACACCAGACAAAATCCAGTACTGATATAGATTGGATTGTGAAATCGAGAAATCAAAAGGCTTTCTTTCGTACCTAATTTTTAATATTTTTTGTTCCTCCTAAATTACTATAAAAAACAAAACGATTATACATTAATGCACTCTATCGGTCTCAGCATCATTAAACCTTCTCTTTTGTCTTCTGTCGCCGCCCCAAGGCGACTGCAGAAGACAAATTGCCCATCTATTTATAACGATGCCGGACCCGCACAAAAATTCGAAATAACCGAACAGCGGACATTTGAATTATAATTCCAACGATATCCATAATGAACACAATAATTTCTGTCGTTCATCTCTTCACGATTATAATGGCGGTAGAATCGTTAATTCCTGCTATTCAGGCTGAAACTGGTCACGAAATACGCAATCGCTACATCAATTCAAGTGGCATCATGAGGTATTGATACTATCCAGTAGCTTTTGTTTGTACGGTCTAAGGACGTCATAGAAGTAGGTTTTCAATTAATTCTTATTGGTATAATTCGCTATGGATTTGCGACGATGGCAAGCATGAAAATAATTTGAAACGAAGATCACTGCGATATTATAAACCGGTCCCCTTCAATGTGATCGACAACTGCTGGAGAAAGGATTCCAATTAGGCTGAGAATCGACAGATACTAGCGGACTGGGCAATCGGCTACGGAAGCCGAGCCTCTGGAGGAAAGGGCGGGAAAATATCCAGAGTAACCAACCCTCTGGACGACCCTGTCCACCCTAAGCCTCACACTCTGCGCTATGCAGTGACTCATCCGGGTCCTTTGTGGATCGTGTTTGCAAGAGACATGAACATTACGCTTAAAATTCCTCTTCTGATCGCAAGCCATAAGACAATAGACGGGAGAAGCGCCACGTACACATCTCCAACGTCCCCTGCATATTTCTATATAACGCGAGGAACATTATAATCCATGGACTCAGCATTCACCATTGCAAACCCAATCAGATTTGTTATGTGAATTGGTACGGCTAGTTGGTGCAGAGTATGGCCGGGAGCGATGGGGATTCCATATCTGTCCTTGCGTCACGCCATCACGGGAGAATCGTCCAAGTCTTTGTTTACACAGGCCGCAGTCGCGGGCTCAAAGCGCGACACTAAGAGCAATCCATTCTAGACTCGAATCAAGCAAGCAGACAAGTTTATCTTTCAACGACGGAGATCCAGTCAGGAAAATCAGATGGACGACGCATGGGCATTCGGAAACCCAAAGTTGCTCAAAAATTAGCGTTGTAGCAAAGCCCCAAGATCAAGGTCGAGAAAGGATTAAATATGGGCCATAGATCTCATTGGAAAAGATCAACAGTGGAAAAGAATCGGGAGTTCAAAATATTGTTAAATTTAATCGTCAAAGGTCCGAAGTCCCGAAGCCTGAAATAAGCAGGAGCCATCCGATATTAAGGGGGCAGGTGGCAGTTGATCTGAAGGTTCGCGAAAATGAGCTTCCGGAGTGTTGAAATGAGAAGTGTCGAAGCCGCCGAAGTGTCGAGGTCCTAGAGTCTCGAAGTGTGAAGTGTGAAGTAAAGTTGGATCGTCCTATCCAGAAGGGCACATGGCAATAGATTAGCGAATTCATAGTTTCATGAATCAGAGGTTTGTTGGGAGCAATGTACAAGTTTCCCACAACGTGAGTTCGTGAAGCACTCGGAGAGTGGGCCCAGGATCACAGCCTGAGGTCCTATGGAAGGTGCGTCTAGAAGGAAAGGTTGGCACCCATCACATGGAGATGACCGATTTAGAGTTTCGAAGAAGCAATCACATTCATCTATCATGAAAAATATCTAATCATCGATTTGAGCAAGGTGATTTCACCAACTCGGACATCGGGAAATCTGGAGTAGGAGAGGTGAAGACTCCCTAAGCGAGAAATCCCGAGATACCATTTGGGATAAGGTGTCAATTCATAGCCTGAGATTACATTGGAGCAAGGCCAAAGTCATAGGGCACTCATCCTTTGCTCCGTGTCCAAGACTCTTAAAGTGCCAAATTTGACATCGTCTCCACGTAAGGTCTTATGTATCCCAGAATTGGTGAACGGGTAAACTTCAATGGCTGCACCTCAAATAACAAAATCGTCCTAGCCACAGATCTCGATCAGACCGATGGACCCATGTTCATATGTTCATTTAGCATCGCATTTAATCGCAACAAGTAGTCGTCCCTTGGTTACCTGGCCCGGTCTCGATCCCAAGGAGATATCAATTAATGGACATAGAGCTGGTGGTTGAAACTTCAACTCACTCCATAAATGGAAAGCAGGCTAAGAGTGGTCGTGCAGGCACACTTACATTCCAAAGCTTCCTTATGGGAAATTTTTCCTGTAAAGCACATAACTGTGCCTGTCTCGCATCAGACATAATGAGGTCTACACAACTTGACAAAGAGGGTGCTAACTAAAGGTTTTGAAGGCAGTGATATGATCACATTCCTGGTAGTTGTAGCAGTTTTGAGTATATATACTCAGTTTTGATATTTTGTAAAGGTCGAATGGTTGAGCTAGGCTCCCTGCTATTGTAATATTTTGATTGAGAACAACTGGTTCTCTGGTTATGTATTTGTTTTTGAGATATTTTGATTAATCTAAGTCAGCTTTCTTACTCCATATTATTTTCCCCTTATACTGAGAGAGTTCATGTTTGATTGATTCACATGGATTGTTGTAACTGTATTATGATAAATGTTTGATTATAGTATTGTTATGATTTCTTTCAGCTTCCTTGAAATTTTAATCCAAAAGGACCTTGTGTTTAAGTTTTTCCTCCTTAGGCTGCTGGAAAATATGATGTTCATAGCGGACCTCTACACTTTTCTCACTAAATATTCCTCCTACCCACCCTTACTCCAAACTATTGACTAAAGTTGATTCGAGACCTCGGTGGTTGGTGCATTCTAGTCCATATTTCTGAGTTACAATGTTATTTTTCATTGAGTCTTCCCCATTTGACCACCTAAAACTCAATTACCTGTGACATATAAACTGATGGGTATTGGGCTTACCTTCAATGCAATCTGGAGGTGACTTCTAGTGAGAACATTTTTGGTGTCGTTGTCGAGGAACGAATTGAAAACTTTTCCCTAGGATAGAACGACAAAGAAGCTTTTGATTCTGAAGGTGCATCAGATATCAGAACCATTGAAGATTGCAAATGTGCACCTGGCGACTCCACTGTTATGACTCCACTGTTTCAACTGACCCAAAGATGATTATTTAAGAGCAGGAAATCTTTCTCAGAAAGTTTTTTGTTGCCATCTTGGATTGAAAATCTCTCTAGGAGAACAATAATGACCAGATCTAGTCTTTGATGGTGAACAAAGACCAAACACTTTCAGGCTATGCATCATTTGTTAGTATATAATGGATGTTCTTGTTTTACCATTGACAATATCATTATTGTCACCCAACCATAGGTTGAAGCCACCATCTGAGCACCTTAACCTTGACAGAGAATCACTCCAGAAGCAAACCCTAGGCTAGATCGCCAAACAAAGGGTAGCACACCTTTCCCCAAGGATAACGCACCAACAAGAGCTTATCAAATAGTCCAAACCCTAGCCAAGAGATATTCCAAGCTAAAATGTATCTCCTAGCTACAACAACTACACTGACATCTCTCCTCCAAACCTATGCACAAAAATGGGCATTGTAGTGAACACAAGTGTTGCTCTGCAATTCTGAGACTGCCTGCCAGAATGAAGATTGGCCTCCTGTATTTATAGTAATTTTGGCTAACTGTCTGGGCCGACTTCTCATTTTGGGTATCTGTCTGTTTAGTATATTATTATTTCTTCTAGCCGACTTCTTCTCTTGGAGGCTAATAACCTAATATAAACTATCTTCTTGAGACAAAAAGTCTTCTAGGGTTATTAGCTAACTCATTAGGGTTTCTTCTTGCTTCTTAGAGTATTCTATTCTCGTCAGAATTACACGTGGAGGTAAATACCTCCCGCAGCTACCATAATATCAACACTCCCTCCTAGATATGGAGCTATTACAGGTAATGATCTTGAGCACAAAACATACCATTCACCCGGTAGCATCAACATAGTCGTCTAGACTATCTCGTGACTAGATTATGAGCATCATCATCACCATCAATGTCATTAGCTGCATCATCTCTCAAAACCATACTCCATTTGAGTAATCAGACATAATGTTGGATAAGTCACTCACACCACAGAGTGATACAAGAGCCATTCTTCTAATCTCGACATATGTCCTAGAAGAGTAGATGTTTTGAACCATTTTCCGTCTAGGAAATCTCTGTCTTTTAATCATTCATCTGGCTGAAAATTATTTATCAAACTACCGATAGTCTTCAAGATAATAAAAAAAAAATAGAACACAACTGTGTCTATCCATAGTAGTACATAACTACAATCCAGTGGTACACTACCACACTAAGTAGAAAACAAGTACTTGATCAGTAACGTATAGTCACGAACAGTGGAACACATCCACCACAATAGTATACATCTATTGTCATACAGTCTTCATAACAATCATATGATATCAACCTGCACAAAAACAATGTTATGATATAAACTAAATCATCTGGGCCAATATTTCACTCACATCTGTGAGATATGAAAGAATATCTTCCCTCAAAGTAGAACATCAATGATGGGCTATCTGCCTTATTATTCTCAAACAAGGAAGAATGATTGTTCTGATTTCTGAACCTAGACCATTCCTCACCCTAGGCCATTTCCATGACAATAAACAAAGTGTAACCTGGAGAGAATGAATCTGACCTAAGGAATGCATGTCCTTGGTTGTTGAGCCTGGACCATTCCCCACCCTCGGCCATTCCTCCGGAACTAAAGAAAGTGCAACCTAGAGAGAATGAATGCACCCTAAGGAATGACTTTCCGGACCATTTCCTCTGTTAACCACAAGAGGAAAATATTGTCCTGTACCAACCTCCAAAACGAACCATTCCTCATGTTAACCACAATGAGAAATTGTTGTCTGGCGAGGCGGGTCAGTATTCTTGAGTAACCCTCAAGAAGAGAGACTTCCCTAGACCAATCCCCATGTTAACCACAATGGGAAGTTGTTGTCTATGGTACATCAACAATCTGGACCATTTCCCATGTTAACCACAATGGGAAATCGTTGTCCGTCAGAAATCTCAATCCATTTTCTGAACATGAAAGAATCTGCTCATCATGGACCATTATTCGAACTGAAAAATGACTGTCCATCAATCAATAAGACACCATTGATCCCTCCCAAATTGGGAGTCATCTCTTCCTTTTTCAATAAGTAAGTCGTCTCCATGAGCTCCATCTTGAGTACGCAAACTCTTTCATCTTGGATAGAATCTTTACCAAAATGTCTTCTTATCTGCTCATCTGTGGAGATATGTATTAGAGAACCACTTTCTCCTTTCTAGACTTGATCACGAATAATGTAATTCTTGATTTGAAATGTAATTTGGTTTGGAACACTGGTTTTCTCTGAAGGCTTCATGTATATCTGATCAATAGAGTATACCATTGTTGGAAAACTTGAACATATCCATGTGGTACTTCTTCTATCATCATGAGATCTGATCTACTGAGTAATCATCTTGATACAATATCTCTGCTATAGAAAATCTTCACCATGCTTTTGTTGTGCACTGGAGGTTCTCCACCAAGTTGTCTTCTTCTATATGCATACAAGGGTCTCTTTCTGGTATGCCTCAAAGTCTTGAGGTTTCTCTTTGTACGTTCTTTATTCAATTTTTCTGGAGAACATTCTTTTCATTCATCTGATGTAGAACTCCAACTTATGGATGTTGATATAATGACTCATCTAGAGATATGTCTGGTTTACTCGAACAAGTAATCATCATAGCCTTCTCCCTCCATCTGGGAGAACCTCTAGTTCTAGATCTCGCAATGCTTTCATTCATAAGTATTTCATACATTGTTCTTCATCATGACTTTCAGTTCCCCTGCTTGATTGATTTTATTGAGTTCATATCAGGCTGGCAATCTTGTGATTCTTAATACAATGACTGGTTGTTCTGGCTTCTCTCTCTTTCTTGGAATCTTCATGTTCTTCCTGATGTTTTTGTTTATCTCTTGGGTCCATGGAGTTTCTTATAGATTCCATTTATTTCTTTCATCATAAGATCACTGATGTGGATGGATAACCAGGGATACTTTAAGGCTTATCTTCAAAGAAGACTTCTTCTCAGGTTGAACTAGACACATACTATCTTTCATGGCTGCTACCATGGATATATACTTCATCATCTTCAATGGATTTGTATTCTTCTTTGAACCAAAGTTCCTTTTGCTCCTAAAGTTCTTGAATCTTGTTGTGAAGGCTTGGTCATCGTACTTATTTTGGGGTTTCTCTTTTGCACTGATCCTTGATTCTTCTTGAGCACAACAATTCCAAAGTTCTTCAACTGTCGGATACTCCTTTCTTGTTTTCATTCTTGTGGCAAATGCATCCCACATCTTGGGAAGACCATTGATTACTATGTTTACCAACTCCTTCTCTGAGATGATCTCTTCAATATCTTGTAGTTGGTCTCTTAACTAAGAGATTCTCACAAAGTATGATGTTATGTTGTCGTCATCATTCATCTTCATGTCACGGAGCTCATTCTTCAGACTCATTACTTGTCCAATGTTTATGATTGAGAAGAGATTTGTTAGGGCATCGTCCATCTTCTTGGATGAGTTAAGATGGTAGATGTAGGGTATCAAGTGGTCTTTGATAGAGTCCACTATGATACTCATGGCATTGATGTCACAGTCTTTGAACTTCTCCATAGCTGCAATGTTTTGTTGTTCCTTCTCTTTTCCTTCTTCAAACTCCATTTTCACAATCTTTCCTTTCATGATATCCAACACTTTATTCTTGGAAAGGATGAGGTCAATCCTTTTCTTCCATGCTCTGATGTTAGAATCTCCATCTAACTTGTTCTATGAATTCATAGAATAATTCATGGCTGCTTTGACTTAGTCAAACCCTAGATTTGACCAAAAACTCAAACTTCATGTGTTGGCCTGCTGAGAGTACCAGGAGATGCGCTAGGATATGGTGCACTGATCTATCTGGAGATTAGTTAAATTACTTCACTTAAGGTGCCTCAATGAGAGGATTAGGGTTTCTGCAACTGCACCTGCTAGTAACCCCAGCAACAGTGCTATGGTGACTGCTCCTGCTAGAAGCCCTAGCAACAATTCTTCAACGACCTTAACATCCTTACGACGATGTTTCATTCCAATGGTTTGACTAGTTGAAGGAGTTGTGAGCCCATAACCTGTTAGAATATAATGGATGTTCTCATTTTACCATTGACAATATCACTATTGTCACCCAACCATAGGCCAAAGCCACCCTCCCAGCACCTTAGCCTTGACAGAGAATCACTCTGGAAGCAAACCCTATGCTAGATAGCCAAATAAATGGTATTGCACCTTTCCCCAAGGATAGCGCACCAACAAGAGATGATGAGATGCTCCAAACCCTAGCCAAGAGATATTGCAAGCCAAAACATAACTGCACAAAAATGTGCACAAAATTGGGCACTGCAGTGTGCACAAGTGTTGCTCTGTAATTCTGAGACTGTCTGCCAGAATGAAGAGTGGCCTTCTCTATTTATAGTAATTTTGGGTAACTACCTAGGCTGACTTCTCATTCTTGGTATCTGTCTGTTCAATATATTATTATTTATTCTGGCCAACTTCTTCTCTTAGAGGCTAATAACCTAATATAAATTATCTTCTTGAGTCGACAAGTCTTCTAGGGTTATTATCTAACTCATTAGGGTTTCTTCTTGCTTCCCAAAGTATTCTATTGTCGTTAGGTTTACACGTGGAGGTAAATACCTCTCGTAGCTACCATAATATCAGCATCATTCACCTGGCGAATCCATGATTAAAGAACCCAATGGAGACTCCACTAGTTTGAAATGGACCAGATCTTAAATCAGAGGTTTGCTTTCTGTGATTTTTTAAAAATAATTGCTTTCCCTAACCCACCACCTAGTAGAGATGAATGGGAAAGTAGCCTTCCTAGATTCAGAGAAAAAGGATGGAAAGCACCAGCTTAGCATTTGTTGGACTTTCATGAATTTATTCATCGAATTCATATCATGCATGAAGATATTCAGATTAATATTTTCAAGTATTCATTACAAGGGATTGCTTATGATTGGTGTCAATCTCTTCCTGTTGCAAGCATCATCTCTTTGACCAGTTTTGATACAGATTTCAATTCGTTTTATAAAGATTATTTTCCAGTTGAGTGTCTTTATGAAAACTATTGTGATGAGTTTTCTTTGTTTTAGAAAGACTTTGCCTGAAGACCAGTTTTGTGATGAGGTTGCTATTGTGGAAGAAATAATTTTCCATGAATAGCATGAGGTGTTGAATGATATTCATTATGATAGAGATAACATAGAAACGTCTGGCATCATATCAGGCGTGTCTGTTGTTTTAAGCGTTCATGAAGATCAACATGTCCCTTCTGAATATCCCAATGTCGAAGAGCAAGTGTATTCTACAGAAGATTTTTCTCCTAACTATGAAGCTGAGATAGATTAAAAGATAGTAGCAAAAGATAGGGAAGGTTACTCTATGTTTTTTCCTAGTTTTTCAAAGTCGAAGGCAGAGTTTGTTTGCTTCTCTTATAAAGGAAATGTAGAGGATATTCTTGTCCTAGAAACTATAAGTGAGAAAACATCACCTGGGATTAGCCAACCTGCATCTATCCTCCACCCTCATGTATACTCAGAGAACATCTAACGACGGGTGAGAATCAATGAAGTACATCAGGTAATTTCTTACCAGTCAAGCTTTCGTGATCATAAATTTTGTGACCTTGTGGGGTTATATATGGAACTATGTTTTCCAAAAGCATAGGAGCCTACAAAATTGTTCATATTATCATCATTCAGAGGTATTTCCAGTGTTCCAATACATGTTTTCTTTATGCTGTCATACTTCCCTTACCTTTTATGGATTATTTGCAGTAAATAGAAGAATTATATTACCGAACAGTCTGGGTGGCTATGGATGAATTTTTCTTTCACCTAACACTTTGTAAAAATTAGTTATCCTAGGACTATACATAAATCATCTCTTTCTGGAGCCCATGTATTTTCGTTTGTTTAGAGTAATTATCGGCCTGTAATCCTCAATATGAAGTTTTTTTAGCATGACTCCATAACCCAAAAAATAAGGCACTGGAACTACTTGTTCTTGGAAGATCATAGGGAGCATGCCATCCCCAGTGGAGCCAAATGTTATCACACAAACTTGTCAGAGTCCTATGGTGTTGTGGTTTCTACCTAAGTCTGTGTTTTGCCTACTTTCTCTCTTTTCTCAGACCAATTCTTAAGTTTTTTTCCCTTCGGCTTGTAAAATTGTTTTCGTTTTCCCACCTCCATGTTTAAAGTGACACGATCTCCCTATTTCCCAACCCCTATCAAGTCATCCAAGTCTTTGTTTACACAGGCCCTAACCATGGGCTCAATGCACGATACTTAGACTAGTCCATTATGGACTCGAATCAAGCAACCAGACAAGTTTATCTTTCAACGACATAGATCCAATAAGGAAAATCAGATCAACAGTGCACGAGCATTCAGAAACCCAAAGTTGCTCAAAGATTAGCATTGTAGAAAAGGACCAAGATCAAGGTCAAGCAAAGATTAAATCTGGGCCATATATCTCATTGGGAGAGATCAATGGTGGAAAATTATCATGAGAATCGGGAGTTCAAAATAATGTTAAATTTAATCATCAAAGGTTCAAAGTCCCAAAGCCTGAAATAAGCAGGAGCCATCCGATCTTAAAGGGAGAGGTGGTAGCCAATCCGAAGGTTTGCGGGAATGATCTTTGAGAATGTTGAAATGAGAAGTGTCGAAGCTGCTGAAGTGTCGAGGTCTCGTAGTCCCAAAGCATGAAGTGCGAAGTAAAGATGGACCATCCGATCCAAAACAACACATGGTAATAGATTAACGAATTCATAGTTTCATGAATCGAAGGTTTGTTGGGAGAAATGCACAAGTTTCCCACAGGGAAAGTTCACAAAGAACTTGGAGAGTGGGCTCAGGATCACAACCCAAGGTCCTATGGAAGGCAGGTCCAGAAGGAAAGGTTGGCTCCCATCACATGGAGATGACTGATTCATAGTTTCGAAGAAGAAATCACAGTTGTCGATCGTGAAAAAGATCTGACCGTCGGTCTGAGCAGGGTGATTTCGTCGACTCGGGCATCGGGAAATATGGAGTAGAGGAGGTGAAGACTCCCTAAGTGTGAAATCCTGAGATACCATTTGGGATAAGGAGTTGGGTCACAACCCAAGGTCACATTGGAGCAAGGCCAAATTCACAGGGTGTTCATCCTCTACTCCGCGTCCAAGGCTCTTAAAGCACCAAATTTGCTATTGCCTCCATGCAAGGTCTTATGTATCCCAGAATTGGTGAATGGGTAAACTTCAACGAATGAACCTCAAATAGAAGAATCGTCCTAGCCACAGATATCGATCATACCAATGGCCCCGTGTTCGTATGTTCATTTACAATTTCATTTAATCGCAACAATTAGTCATCGCTTGGTTACCTAACCCTGTCTTGATCCCAAGGAGATATCAATTAATGGACACAGAGCTGGTGGTTGAAACTTCAAATCACTCAATAAATGGAAAGCAGGTTGAGAGCGGTCGTGAAGGCACATTTACGATCTGAATCTTCCTTATGGCAATCTTTCCTGTAAAGCACATAACTATGCTTGTCTCGTGTCTGACATAATGAGGTCTTCACAACTTGACAGACTGGGCACTGACTGAAGGTTTTGAAGGCAGTGATATCATCAAATTCCTGGTAGTTGTAGCACTTTTGAGTATATATACTAATTTTTGATATTTTGTAAAGGTCGAATTGTTGAGCTAGGCTCCCTGCTATTGTAATATTTTGATTGAGAACAGCTGGTTCTCTGGTTATGTATTTGTTTTTGAGACATTTTGATTAATCTAAGTCATATTTCTTACTCCATCTTATTTTCCTCTGATACTGAGAGAGTTCATGTTTGATTGATTCACATGGATTTTTGTAACTGTATTATGATAAATGTTTGATTATAATATTGTTATGATTTCTTTCATCTTTCTTGAAATTGAATCCAAGAGGACCTTTTGTTTAAGTTTTTCCTTCTTAGGCTACTGGAAAATATGATGTTCATAGCGGACCTCTGCACTTTTCTCACTAAATATTCCTCCTACTCACCCTTACTCTAACTTACTGACTGAAGTTGATTCGAGACCTCAATGGCTAGTGCATGCTAGTCCAGATTTCTGAGTTAGAACGTTATTTTTCATTGAGTCTTCTCCATTTGATCACCTAAAACTCAATTTCCCATGACATATAAACTGATGGGTATTGGGATTACCTTCAATGAAATCTAAAGGTGACTTCTAGTGCTAACATTATTTATATACAAGAGAATGTCGACGAAGAGAGAAGATTTGTGATTTTTATAGTAGCTTCTTTTACTCAGAAATCCTCAGGTCCCCAATTTAGTATCAGATGGAATTTGTTAACAATTTTAATTAATAAGACCTAAGTAGCATATTCAATTCAATGTATGTAGGCTTTAACAAGAATGATGCAACTACTTTTTGGACACGTAAATGAAATATCGGCTCACACAAATCGGTGCTTCAACATGCCTTATGAATTTGAACCAATTGTGATATATATATATTGGATTGATATAAATTTGGGTCGGTTTAGTTGTAAGTGACCACATCAAAACCATGTTTTCAATAAAAATAATTCCAAAATACATATTAATATTATAATTATAATTGGTTTCCGTCCACCTCAATGATATCTCTCCGGTAGTGATTATTTGGGGAAGTTACATGTTAGACTCCCTTGATCCATAATCAGGGGGCCACCGTTTACCCCATTTACCATCCATGAAATATGAGTAAGTACTTAGTCATTTTTTTCCATTTCTTCCAAGAAAAATAAATGAATTTTGAGGAAAAGTTACACAAATCTCCTATTAAAAAATATTCACCATTATTAATCATTCTATATCTATGTTTTTGTAGTTACACATTTTTTTCTTTGTTCTATGGTCATATGTTTCAACCAATTCACACTTTGCAATTTCTACCTTATTAATAATATTATAAAATTAAATAATTATATTTTTCCTATATTTTATCTAATATTTATATTGAAGCAACGGGACATGGGGTCGCCCCTCAAGGTGATATCCCACCTATCACCCTTTTCTGGTGGCACCTGCCACCCACCTATGAACTTCCATGAACTCCCACCATACGCTATAACTCCACCATCCTCACACACAAATTAACCTTTGGATCTCGTCATCACTCAATCCCTAGTCTCGATCCAATGATGCCCCCTTTGTACATTTGTATCCTATGTCTTGTTCTCTGCATGTACCTCCCTTTAGAAGCTACATCACCTATAATTATTAACTCAACGACCCTGCACTCGGCCCATTATGATCTCACCCCTCATTCATGGTGATGCGACGACTGTTGTCTTATCTTCCCTCTATTTCCTTTGTCCCGGTCTCACTCCCTTATTTACCATCTGCTCTTTTTGCACTCATTCTCCCCCTAACCACCTTTAAAACCCTGCTTCCACCTTCTATGCATTTCCATGAGGTTTCATCTCATCTCTTCTACTCCCATGTCTTTTGGTAGTTCCTCCTACAGCTCCAAAGGGAGCTCTTCTCATGGTCACTCAAGATATCGTCTCATCATGGTGGTCAAGGAATAAGACAAATATTATCATTCCCACACCTCGCCATAGATCAAATCCAATATGGACCTGGCAAAGGTAGGTGCCTGAGGGCTTAGACGCTTCATTTAAGATGAGGAAGTGTTGCACTCAATGAATTTGTAGATTTTGGATCTGAGCACCACTTGTGCTCGAGAATATCAGTATTTGAATACCATTGATATTTAATGGCATGCAAAATTTAAAATGGGTTGTGTTCTCATTGAGTGACATGAGGCATACCAGGAAATATTGTTGCATCTATATGATGTGCAATTGTAGGTTAAACTAGTCGATCATAAATGAAATTTTTAGTGGACAAGCTAGTTGTCCTCGAGTTTATCAAATTGGAATTTCCCCAACCACAGGTGTCTCTTGATGAGAATAATCCTCCAATTTCATAATTTTCATGGTTTTTATCTTACTTAGTTTGTTGTGTAATACATGAGGCTTGGGTGTCCAAACCCCAACTTATTACAGTCTTTTAGATGATAGTCAACAGCTAGAGTTTTGTAAAAATGATAAATATGTCAGGAAATGGGAGACACTTTCACACTAAAACTAGCTGAGGAGAATAAGAATTTGTAATCAAGAACATAAATGACAAATCAATCACAAACTACACATAGATTTTACCTTGGAAACCCAAACCGGGAAAACCAACATAGCTTGAGCGTTCTTCTCTCTTGTTGTCTTATTCAATATAAATACAATTTAACATGTCTAACCTTGGTTCACACCTAAAACAAAATCGACAACATACCCTCTTGCCTATGAAAGAACAACCATGTAGCCAATACGACTTACATATGCATGACTAGAAACCTACATCTAAAGATTACTCTAAAGACACTAATTATTTCATTAGCCTTTACGACCTTACAACACGTCTCTTTATAGGGTTTACAATAGGAAAAACTCTAAATACTTGGCACCCAAAAAATGGTTATAGATCCAAGAAATCCTTGGCTACAAATCTCAAAAATATTAGGATTTTTTTACAGTTGACTCCAAGTCATATTACCGGTCGAGTACCAATCAAACTTCATTCATTATTCAATCGATCACCACACATTTGCTTGTCGACCTCATGTGGGTTGACCTCTTAGAATTATTTTCAATGCCTTTACCATGTCGAACTTCCTCGACCTTTGACTTTGAATTTACCCGATTGAATAACCTCGACCTTTCACTTGTTGTCAATCCACCTCAACTTTGACCTTCAGTCGATTCACCTCAACTATACTTTCACTACAAATAATATAACAAAAAAAAATTCTCCCACTTGTTGTACTCTTTGTTGAAACATGAGATTCATGATCTTTCATTCACAGACCCAGGGCAACAATGCCCATTGCCTCTCTACACCAAGAAAACTTCACAACACTCACAGAATTGGTCAATGAGTCTGTTATGTTTTCCAAGGTGTCTACTTTCTCCAGTAGCACCTTGTTACTTTCCACCATGTCTCTTACAAAATGGTATTGTACATCAATGTGCTTATTATTCTAATGATAAGAAGGGTTCTTTTCTAGAATTATTTCGCTTTGACTGTCACAACTTAGCTTCATAGCTCTCTGCTCAAACCCGATTCTTGAACACAACCTTTGTAGCCATACCTCTTCTTTTCTTCCATGAGTGGCCATCATGTATTCAACTTTTGTTGTTGACAAGGCTACAACCACCTATCACTTACTCATCGAGTTTATTTTTCCACCTAACATCTTGAATACATATTCGTTGATCGACCTTCGTCGATCCAAACTTTTGTTGATATTTTGATGTAACTATAGAAGATATTATTTTATATTTGTGTTGGTCAAACCTTGAAAAGGTTATTGTAATCTTATTGTATAAATCGGCTCAAAAGAAATTATTATTTTATTGTTATCCTTATTGTAAAATTCAAAACGGCCCCTCTTAGGGTTACGTATTTTGGGGAGTCAATTTATGTGTATATATATATTTTGAGTTCCTTTCATTTCTATACACACACAACTCTCCTTCTCTTGTGTGTTTGGAGCATATCAAAGGAGCTCTAGCACACGAGGTCTTGGTTTCTTGGTCTTTGGTATCTTGGTCTTGGTCTATTTATGGATATGTAACATCCCCAGACTTAGACCGTTGGTTCATGCCACTTAAAACAACAATTTCATTTGTATATATATAAAATTTGAGTAGACAAATATATTCTGCAAATACACAGATTCATGTGGAAATAATAGTAAAAATATACATGCAACATACACACGCAAAACCCATAAACATAAACACATGTATAAATACACAACATGTAAATTAACAAACAATTGATATTTATCTTTGATATAAGACCACCAAATGCATGAAAACCTTCCACGATCCTCCCAGCCTTATACCATGCTTCTCGAAACTCTGAATAGTGGGTCACCCACGAGCTCGGACTAAACTCCACCTGGGTAAAGGGATTTCTAACCAGGCTCATGCTACATAGACAACAGGAAGGATTTCGTCCTATTTGCCAACTCAAACTAATAGTTTATAGCCTCTCATTCCCCACATTCATGTCCCACCCGAGGAAGTTTTCCCCTTCTTTTCTCAATAGTCCTTTGGCTACCCCACTTCCCTTCCAGGGCTTCCGCAGCAGGTTGGACAGGAAGTCTCATAGAACTGTAGTTGTAGTCAGGATCCATTTGGAAATATATTCCTAACAATTCTGTCACCTGGAGAGATTTTCTCATGGGCCTGACAACCCGCCTCTTCAATCCATGGGCCTGAAAACCCCCCTCTTTAATCTCTCTCTTAAGTCAACCAGGTACAGGTTCAGGTGAATTCCATAACAAAATTCAGGTATGGAACATGTGATGGAATCAACCACGTTCAGGAAAGGTATAGGTAAAGACAACAACAAACTATGGGTAAGATACAAATACACTACTAGTTGCAGGAAGGTTCTGGTGCGTTGCTCATAACAAGAAGGGTACGGTTCACTGCTGATAATAGTAAAAGTACGGGGGTATGGTTGAAGGAGTACGTGCAGGCTCTAGGGATAAGAATGATGGAGAGCATGGAATGAATGACTGGGTGGGACCGAAATGGACTAATTTCCCCATATTTATTTGCATGTTCCCTTGATGACAGATGGACCTCTAGGAACTCATTTCTCTCCACTTGCATTTCATTTCTCTTTCTCATAATAACTTAGTATATCATCAATTATATCCATATCTTAGTCTTTTAGGAATAATATTATAATATTCCCTTGGAGATAATACCTCTAGCTTAGCCCCTTTCCTAGGCTCTTAGCCCCCCTTTGCCCTTCCTAGTGGAGTTTATTCCCCCATACTCTTTTATCATGGTTTTTCTACACACATTGATGTATTTTACTAATGATATGAGTGTTTAGATATACAAAAATAGGCTCATTCACCTTTAGAATCTAGTCTCTCCGGCCCAATAATCACATAAGCCTTCTGGCCTATAATAACCTGGCTCACCAACCTATAAAACATATTCACATTTACAATTGGGGCTCGGTCTTGGGGTGTTACAAGAGAGATATAATTTGGCATTATAATGATTGAAGGAATCTATAATAAGAAATTAGTTGTTGGATTTTCTCCCCCACGAGGGTTTCTCGAGATATATCTTGTGTTATGTAAATGTTTATCTTTCAGTGATCCTATTACATGTAAATGCTAATGAATGTTAAAGAAGATAACTGTAACTTATAAAATTATAACATGATATCAGAGAATGTGTGAATAGAAGACAGTTTGCAGATATGGAAGACAAAACGAGTCATTTTTATTGATAGCAGTGGTTGTTGGACAAGACAATACCACCAACAAGTGCACCCTAGTGGAGTGCATATTTTTCATGGATCATATATTTAGAATACATAATTTTTTATTTAGGGGCAGGATGACTATCAGAACCAAGATTGATGAGAAGCTAGAGAAATCTGAAAACTTTAGAGCCTAGAGGTATAGACTATCCCTCCTCCTAGAAGAAAATTATCTAGAGAAGTTCACTAAAGAAGAGGTTTCAAAACTAGAGGGAGATGAGGATAAATAAAATTACAAGAAGGATATGGTCAAGGAAAAGAGGATTATTGGAGACTCCATTAAGGATCATATTATTCATCACATGGATTCATTATCCACTCCAAAATAAATTATGGATGCCTTAACATGAATTTTTGAAGGAAACAAGATCAACCGAAGAATGACCTTGACAACCCAGTTAAATAACTTGAGGATGCAAAATTCACAAACCATCCCCTCTTATTTCTCAAGAGTGCACTAGATCAAGGAGAAGATATAATCCATTGGTGATACAATGAATGGATAAGAAATGGTTATGACCACCTTAAATGGCCTCCCAAGGTCATGGGATGCATTTATTCAAGGGATATGATCAAGAAGGAAGCTACACAAGTTCGATAGGATATGGGAAGATTGCAACCAAGAAGAATCAAGGATGACAAGAAGAGAAGAGAAGATGTGATCCAGGTGGATATTGGTGGCCACCCACCTTTTCCAAATGGCTCAAAACGGCTTTCTAGCAATTTTGGCAATTTACTATTTTTAGCAGGCTTTAACTTCTAGGGCCATTTTGAGGGCCCAAATGAATGTTTTTATAGATCAAGGTTCTCAATGATATCCAAAGCCATATTGAGCCCCCAAAATGAATATCCTCGACGATACCTTTCCAACGATCTATCACACGCCTAAAACAGAGATCGTATGCAAAAGTTACGACCCCGGGA
>CBVK0101624196.1:0-16473 GCA_900067695.1 Picea abies | reverse complement strand
ATTTTTACAGTCTCTGTACATTTATTTCATTGATAGAAATCGTGTATTACTATATATCTATGTTTATGGTTGCATCTCTGACACATTTCTGTTATATTATTGAATATCTGCGATATCTCTGTGCATTTATTTATTATATCTCCGATCTCATTTCGTGCCGAAAATAATCCGGATCAAGATGATAGATAATGATCAATCCCTAGCCTCCCACACTAGGAAATGAAAGAGAAATAAAGAACCCTCCTCACCCAATAAGTTTCATAAGGGCCGAAGAAATAACCCAAATATAATATGTTTTTGTTGTTAGAAAATGGGACACATTGCTAGGAATTGTTCCCTCATTTAAAGACCAAGGGAAAAGAAAGGAAGTAAAAAGAATCATGTTCATACAATTGAAGATGATGAGCCACCCAAGAAGGTTGCAAAGGAATATGAATCAAGTGATGAGGAGTATGTTCTTATCTCAACCCTTATAGGAACTGTCACTCATGGAAGTGACATTTAGTTGGTGGACAGTGGTGCTTCCAAGCAAATGACATGTTATAAAGACTCATTGTCTAACCTTACTCATAAGGATTCACCCCACAAGGTGAAATTGGGAGATGACTATCAGTATTTGATCAAAGGAGTAAGAGAATCCTCCTACAAGTTAGACTCAAGAAAGATAACGAAGATGAAGGAATTTATCTATATTCTTGGATTGACGAAGAACCTTATCTCGATTTCAACATTGGATGAGAAGGGTTTCATAGTTTCATTTTTTTATGGACAAGTTCTTATGTGCTCTAGAGGGAATAATTTTGATGTTGTTGTGGTGATTAGATTTCAAGAGGGAGGACTCCACAAATTCAAAGGGATATCAGATTCAACATTAGTTCATGACATTGTGAATCCCAGTGAATTATGGCATATGATATTTTCTCACCTACATTACAAGGCCCTACTGATTGTGAGAAATATGTTGACGGGACTACCAGAGATCCAGGAAAAACCAGATGGCGTGTGCAAAGGTTGCGCACAAGGAAAGAATGTGAAGCACTCCTTTCCTAGTAGCGATAGTAGAGACAAAAGATTAATAGACATCATGCACTCATATGTGGTTGGACCTATGTAAACAACTTAACTAAGAAGGTATGTATATTATGTGTCTTTTATTGATGATTACTCACGTAAAACTTGGATCTATTTGTTGAAGGAAAAGAATGAAGTTTTTCAAAAATTCAAATAATTTATGGAACTGGTAGAAAACCTAACAGAGTGGAAGATAAATACCCTGCAATCAGATAATGGAGCAGAATTCACTTCAAATTAATTCAAATAATATTGCAAGGAAGATTGGATTAAGAGGGGGTTTTCTACTCCCTACAATCCTCAGCAGAATGGAGTAGCATAAAGGAAGAATTGGACAATCATGGAAGCAGTGAAGGCTATGATCCATGATCAAGATCTACCTATGCATATGTGAGCAAAAGAAGCAAAGACTGTAGTGTACATGAAAAACATAATTCCCTACATTGTATCTGAAAACAATTAACCAAAGGAGATGTTTTTAGGAGAGAATTTGGAAGTCATCCATCTAAGGATATTTCACTACCTCGTATTTGTGCATGTCCCCAAGGAAAAGAGGGCAATATTGGATACATCGAAAAAGAATGGAATATTTTTTGGTTACAGTGACACATTGAAGGCATAGAGGATATATATTCCTATTCACCAGAAAGTCAATATTAGCTGAGATGTTACCTTCGATGAGAGTGCATATTTCATCAAATCGAAACAAGACTATGAAAAATGGGTTCAGGAGGAGGAGAATGAAGTTACTAAAGTTCCATAGGAAGAAGCAGTTGAACCAAAGGAAGACATTCATGAGGACAATGATATGGCAGAACCTTAGAGGATATCATAGATACCTTCTCGCAAGAGAAGCCCATATTGGGCACATGAGCTCATTAGAGATGTAGAAATATATTGTGCCATAGAAAAATATCTCAGGGAAAGTAAGAAGCCGAAACTGTATTCCATCTATGTGGCATTTTTGTGTGATATCATGGATGCAAAATTGTCTAGTTATGAAGAGGCTGTAGAAAAGAGGGTATGGAAGGATTCCATGAGGGAGGAATATCTGTCCATAGTAAAGAGTTATGTCTGGGATGTGGTCTCCAGACCAAAGGAGAAATAAGTAGTAAGTTCGAAATCGATCTACAAAATGAGACATGCAGTTGATGGCAGTATTGAAAATTATAAGGCTAGATGTATGGCTCAAGGATTCTCTTAGAAGGAGGGCATTGACTATGAGGACAAATTTTCTCCTATGGTGAGATGTACCTCGATTAGGACTATACTTCCATTGGCCACAGTAATGAAATGTAAGGTGCATCAGATGAATGTAAAGACAACCTTATTGAATGGTGAAATAAAAGAGGACGTATATGTGGAGAAGCCACAAGGGTTTGAGGTACATGACAGGGAGATGTATGGGTATAGTTTGAAGAAGGATTTATATGGATTGAAGAAGGCCCCCAGAGCATGGTATGGAGGGATCAATAGTTTTCTAATGAGCTTAGGATTTACAAAGAATAATGCAGATCCTAATATTTACTTTAAGGTTGTGGATGATGGTCTGGTAATACTACTATTGTATGTGGGTGACCTGTTTCTAACACGCATGGAAAATGTCATCTCAAAGTGTAAGAGAAAACTGGTTGTTGAGTTTGAGATGAAAGATATTAGGATGACGCATTACTTTTTGGGTCTCGAGGTATGGCATATACAGGATGAGACCTTTCTTAATCAAGGGAAGTATGTAGTGGAAATCCTAAAGAGGTTTGGGATGTTGGATTGCAAGGAAATGGCTACAGCTATGGTATCAAATATGAACTTACTATAGGATACGACTTCAAAGACCGTAGATGTTACTTTATACAAGAAAATGGTGCGTTCGTTGATGCACATGATGAACAAAAGAGAAGATATACTTTTTTATGTGAAAATGCTGAGTCAATATATGGAGCAACCCAGGAAGGTTCATTTGGTTGCAGCAAAATATGTGATAAGGTGCCTTAAGGTTACATTTTATTATGGTCTCGAGTATGTGACAAACCAAAAGTTTGGGTTATATGGATATTCAGATTCAAATTGGGCTGATAGTATTCCTGATTGGAAAATTATTTCGACATATTTCTTCATTCTGGGATCTATTATGGTTTCTTCGAGGAGCAGGAAGCAGTCATGTGTAGCACTTATTATGGTTGAGGCTGAATATTTGGAAGGATGTGAAAAATGTAGAGAAGTAGTGTGGATTCAGAAGCTATTGTCTAGGTTATTTGGTCTCAAACTAAAGGTGACATGCATTTGGTGTGACAACTAGAGTTTCATGAAGTTGTCAGAGAATCTTGTGTTCCATGACAGGTTGAAACATATTGAGATCAAACGTCACTATATTAGGGATATGGTGCATAGGGGAGCAATGAGGCTCTAGTATGTGATTATCAAGGAGTGAGCTCCAGACAAGTTGACCAATCCACTGTCTAGGACGAAGTCCAATCACTTTAGGGACAATCTTGGTGTGGTCACTCCTCTTAGGGAGTGACCAGGTACATATGCATTCTTGGGTAGTGGATGTCTTGGAGACATCCTATATTTATTTGAGAGCTACCTAGAGGCCTTGGATGCATTGGTTGTGAAGTCACAAGGGTGCACATGATGAGGTACAGATGCATTGTGGGGTAGTGGATGTCATGGTGACATGTTGAATCTATTTGAGAGATACTGGGAGGCCTTGGATGCCATGGTTGTGAAGTCATGTTTTACTATGGATATCCGATGATGTGTAGATTCATATGTTCAATATTCAATGGTCATGAGCTCGTGTGGCAACAAATAATACCTTCCTAGTTGAGAGGGAGTGTTGATATTTTGATGTAACTACGGAATATATTATTTTGAATTTGTATTATTCAAATGTCGAGAAGGTTATTGTAATATTATTGCAACTCAAAACAAATTACTATTTTATTTTTATCCTTATTTTAAAAATAAAAAAACCTCTCTTAGGGTTGCATCTTTTTGGGAGTCAAGTTATGTGTATATATAGAGATTAAGTTCCTCTCATTTATATACACACAAAACTCACCTTCTCTTCTGTATTTGGAGCATAGCAAAGGAGGTCTAGCACAGGAGGTCCTCATTTCTTGTTCTTTGGTATCTTTGTCTTGGTCTATTTGTGGAGAGCTATTACGTGACATTGTACTGGTTGAAGGAATCTATATTGAAGAATTGGTTTCTAGGTTTTCTCCCCCACGAGGGTTTCCAAGGATATCTCTTCTGTTATGTGATTATTTATATTTCAGTGATCCTATTACATACAATTGTTAATGAATTCTAAAGAAGATAATTGTAACTTCTAAAATTATAACAATCTCTAACCCAGTTAGTGTCAACAAAGCCATGTACATTTAATTTACCACTATCACCTCTAGGACTTCCTTGGTAGCATATAGAATAGTCCTTTGTGCCACACAAATACTTGAATAATCTCTTGACTATTGTCCATTTCTCCTTTACAGGTGTTGACATGTACCTTCTCAACACTCCCATTCCATGGGCAATGTATGGTCGAGTGTAGAACATCACATACAGTAGACTACCAATAAAACTTGCATAGGGAACACGTGCCATGTCCTCTATTTGTTCATCTGTCTTTGGACATTGTTCAATAGTAAGCCCTGCTCCCACAGGAATTGACAACTTAATTGGTTTTCAATCCTGCATGTTGAATCGTTTCAGAACTATTTCAATGTACTTTGTATTATTCAACCAAAGATTTCTAGTGGCTCGGTCTCTCTTAATCTCCATTTTGAGAATGAATTTAGCTACACTGAGATACTTCATGTCAAACTTGGAGGATAGTTGATTCTTCACCTCCTTTATTGTTTCCATGTTGTTCCCAATCAACAACTTGTCATCAACATACAAAGCTACATATATGAAACACCAACCTTCTTCATTGGAATATATGCAGTGATCAACTTTTCTTCTCACAAATACCAAACTAAGGATGTATGTATCAAACTTATGGTACCACATCCTTGGAGATTGTTTTAAACCATAGAGGGTCCTTTTCAGTTTTCACAACTCTTTCTTTCCCTTTACTACAAATCCTTTAGGATGTTTCATGTACATTTATTCTTCCAGGTCCCCATGTAGGAACATTATCTTCACATCCATCTATTTTATTTCCATATTGAATGTTGCAGCTAGATACATTAGTATTCTAATGGAAGTAGTTTTGCAACTGGGGGAAAATATCACTGAAGTCAACTCCCTCAACTTTGAAATAACCTTTCGCTACCAGTCAAGCTTTAAAATTATCAACTTGTCCTGCAACATTCATCTTCTTCCTGAATACCCACTTGATACTGACAAGATTTCTTCCACTAGGTAACTTGACTAAATCCCATTTCTCAATTTTTTGCAAGGATTCCATCTCTTCGACCATGAAATCCTCCCAGAGTTTACCCTCTATCGAGTTGACTATTTCACCGAATGGATTGGGCTCATCGTCGATGGTATTTAGAAAGAATTTGAAATGAAAGTCGGGTGGAATATGCCTTTTGACTGGTTTATTTACTCTTTTTGACCTCCTTACCACTAGATTTTTTTGTTACACATATTCTACTTGTTCCTCAGATTCAGTCGACTCGTCTGAATCATCTTCTTCGTTCCTCAATTCAAACTGCATCATCTCAGGTTTATTCTTGGTTTGAACAACTTCTTCATGCTTGGACTTACCTCTGATTTATTTGAATACCACATCTTGATTGTTCACTATTCTCCTTGATGCAGGATCCCAGAGCTTATATCCTTTCATTCCTTCTTTGTATACAATGAAAATACATTTGACTACCTTCTTGTCTAGATTGATCCTCTTTTCCTTGGGAACATGCACAAATGCATCACATCCAAATACTTTGAGATGTGAAACTGAAGGATTCTTACTCGACCATACCTCATGTGGAGTCATGTCGACTAACACCGACAAAGGAGACATATTCAACAGATATCTTACAGTGTCAACTATCTCCACCCATAATTCTTATGTGATCCAAACACCACTGAGCATGCTCCTTACCTCATCAACGTTCTGTTCATTCTCTTAGAAACTCCATTTTGTTGTGGGGTATATGTTGTGGTATTTTGGTGTGCTATGCCACACTGCTTATAGAACTGATCAAATTATTTTCCATAAAATTCACAACATTGTTAGTTCTCAACACCTTAATCTTCTTATCTATATGGTTTTCTACAAGAGATTTAAACTCTTTAAATTTCTCGAAAACCTTTGATTTTTTCCTTAGGAAATATATCCATGTATTCCTGGAAAAATCATCTATGAAGAATACATAATATGGCCCACCAAGTGAAGGCACTGTAACTGGGCCAAACACATCACTATGCACCAATTATAGAATCCCATTTTCCCTTGTCACTCCAGATGGAAACCTCACCCGACTTTGTTTTCCATATATGCAATGTTCACAAAATTTGACTTCTAAATCACATTCAAAAAAACCGTCGACCATACCTTTTTTGTTCATAGATCGAATTCATTTTTTCTCCAATGTGTCCCATTCTCTCATGCCATAGCATGGCCAGGTCGACTTTATCATGTCTTGTCAAGTTGGTTAGTACCAACTCAGCCTGATTTTGGCTGAGTTGAGTCAAAGTCAAGTCGAATTCAGGAGCATAGACATTGTTGCATCCATTGACGTCGACATTCCCTAATAAATTGTATAGGGTTCCAATCCGAACTCCTTTCATTAATACCATCACACCTCTGACCATCTTGCAAAAATCCTATTGAAACAAAGTTTGTACCCCAACATCACTCATCTTACTACATCATCCTTCTAAAATAGAGTGTGTACCCCAACATCATGAATCCTCTTGAAACAGAGTGTGTACCCCAACATCACAAATCCTTTTGAAAAAGAGTGTGTACGAGTTTGTAACTTCATGAAGGACTTCTTTGAAAAGAAAAAACATTATGTTCAGCATTTCCATGTGGCTCGATGGTAGGACGAACATTTTAGAATATGCAGAGATACATTTCATTTTGGTACTGTGTTATCAATGTTTGATTTTGCTGAGAACTACACCCTTCAACCACAGAATTATATTCAAAGCCAATATTATCACTCAGAGAAGGTGATCATTATGGTACATATCACATACATGCATGGACCAGATAGTAATTAACAAAACAAAGTTATATTGAAAGAGCATCACTTATACATAAGTGATGATCAGTTCCATGACTTAGCCTATGTACAACATTGCTTTCATTTGTTCTAAAATCACCTTAAGGAGAAGAACATACATATGGATCAACATTGGATTTGGTCAAATGGTTGTGCATGCCAATTAAAAAATTCTCATGCATTTCAATGGTTGTGTATGTTTCACAAAGCACTAAAGGTACCACACATTTGGAACTATTTTGAGTCTGGACATGGGAAAGGGGATCATGATGGAGCAGTTGCATGCATAAAAAGAGAATTATGAAAGAAATAAATTAAGTTCACTACTACATCCCTCATTCAAGATGCAAAATCCATTGTAGAATGGTGTTCTTCAATAATGGGAGAGGGAACATGAACCTGTGAATACCAATCAAAAAATAAAGGACATGTACATACATATTTTTGGGAGGTGGTAGATGTAGATCGATCACAATGGTATGCATGAAACATACTCCAGGGAACTCATGGATTCCATTTAGTTAGAACTTCAAACAATGCAATAATTTAAATATGGATGAGAAAACTATCTTTCTTTTGTGCTCCATGTAGTAGTAATGAATGGGATGATTGTGAATTGACAGACTGGGTTGATAGATGATATTGTGTATCACTCTCCATTGGTCAATGTATAACTATGGAATTATCCGAATTGGAGGAGGACCAATCAAATATTTCAATAGATTATGATCATGTTTCAGATCTCATCCTGCCAGGTTCATTGAATCCTTCTATTAAATTTTGAATAAATACAATGAATATGTTATGCTTTGGTCATTTAGTGGACTCACATTTTCGATCTCCATTGTTTGCAGGGTGTTAGCACTCTGTAAATCTGTTCAGCTGACAAACAGACGATGAAGGTCACTTTTTCAACCAACTTTGAGACCCGAAACTAGCCTTTCGGATCTGGAGAGGGCTCTCTCAGAAAAGGTGTGGTCTCCGCACAAAATATGACTTTGAAAACGATGGATAGATTTAACACTTATGATAACATGGGTTCTGGTTATATTGGCACATAAAAGTAAGACTTGGGCTATGGGGTCGATCTGAGGAAGAGATGGGACAAATGACTCAGTGACTGGATTCGAGAGGATAAGGCTAGGTGAGCAACAAACTTCAGTGTAAAACCATAATGATGACGGGAGAAATTACAGGAAGTAACTCAAGGGTGTCATTATGGACGAATTCAAAGTTAGCTTGAGAGGAAAACGTTTTGTCTAAGTGGTGCGAACAAGGGGCATAGTACAACAAATCTGTAGGTTTGATATTTTATTCCGAAATAGATAGAAAAAGATATGGAATAAAGATAACAAGAAAGAACATATGCAAAGAAAGAAACACAATACATCCAACTATCACAACTAGAATATTTTCATCAAATCACAGGACCTTTGCATTAAATTCTGGTCAAAACTCAGATTACATTCAATAGCTATCATCTACCAAAATTTCCAACCAACCTGGCTTACATCAAAAATATGAAATATATAAATGAGGGCACCGCTTGGGCTGCCCTGATTTCTAACTGTTAACCCTAAACTAGAAAAAATGCGCCACATGCATCAGAGAATCTTCACATGGTACTATCCCAAAGTAGGAAATAATAATGCCTATCCACTAATGATTGTCTTCAAGTTTTCCATGGGGTCTGATCCTCAGTCAAGATCCGAGGTGGGAAAAATGGGTCATTGTATCTCTTGATCGGGTATCCTAGTGAACAGGTGTCTGTCAAATACTTGTTGTCAGCACAGTTGGTTTCGCCTCCTGTTATCCGCCTATTTGCTGGAGAGATGTGTGTAGAAAAAAGTTTTTCAATTCTCCCAACTGTTATCAAAATGTTAAGGTTCTTTGGAGGACACGTATCACTCAAAAAATGTCATGAAGAAAATGTTTCTCGTTAAGATTTCTTTTTTTATGCGTTGGCAAGAACTACAAGGATTTCCTTTTCGGTCGTTTCGCATTCTCTGGGATGCTCCGTGTGCCTTTCTTATACCAAAAATTGTGCCTCTCGTAGCTGGATAATAACGTTCTTCTCCTCTCTAAGATGCCTTTTCAGCCATGCCATGTTCCCTCTGTGACTCTGTGCAGCTGATGTTTCCGCTGTCCTTGTCACTAGTTGTCACCTTAATTCTCTGTTCTCATGATAAATCTCAGCAATAGCCAGCTTTGCTTTCTTCAGCTATTGATATGGAATTCCCTCACTTTCTCCCATGGTGTTCTCTTTCCTTTCTCTATTCCCATGTTCGAGGCTTGTTTCCTAGCAGGTTCTAGCCGGATGACGCATCCGAGTAGTTCTTCAAGTGTCGATTCGACATGCGGTCCTTCTAGAATTTTAGACTTCATGATCTCCTCGTTCTTTCTCGGCCTGCCCCTCCTTCAAGGTAGATTTTGTTTGGAGTCTCTTTCTGTCTCCCTCTCCTATATGAATTTATCTGTTTCGGTTGTTTCGTGACTTGATCTGGTCTCTTCTGTAGGTGAAATAATGGTTTCTTCTACGTCTTTGGGAATGGTCATCGTGGGTGTGAAAGAATTCCAATATCTTTGAGGTTCGGACCTCCTAGTTCTACTGCTCCACACGCCCTTTCTTGTGATTTGATAAGTCACCATGGCACGACCAAGGTATGCTCTACACGCAATGTTTTGAATGAATGCACCGGGAAGTGGTTCTGAACCAACTAGATTTGCAAGGGGGAACTGTGAAAAGAGCTTAGGCTTGGTTAGAGACTGGAGGGCACATCAATCATTTGAGATTCATAATGAATCATCCAAGAGAGTAAAACATGATGGAAGCCAATGAATTTATGGTGATGATATGTTTCAAGTCGAATTTCAGGTTGTTGATGTAAAATCCCTGCATGTGGAATGCAGGTGATACAGTTTGTTGTGCATGTATAATACGAATGTTGTGATTTTTCATTCCCTGAGACTTCATGATGAACTGATAATAAATGTGTCAGTTGCTGATGTGACCTTTATTAACCACTTGACTCGACTGGGGTACATAGAAACTAGCTTCTTAACAGGATTCAACCTTTTGGGAAAAGACATTCTGGTACCACGTATATTGTTTCTAACTCTAACACCCTTTCCCCTTTCCAAGGGCTAACCAACCATTTATTGAATTCGACCTCATGTTTCTACGTACCTGACTTCACATGTTTGGGTGCATGGATCATAACATGATTTAAAACCGACTCTAAATAGAAAGAAAAATGGCAGTGCTAACAGCTGGCTCCAATGGGGATGCTATCCTCCCTGTGAGGTAGCAAAGAATAGTAGACCAGGTGCCTGGCCATTGGACTTTATTCGACATCTAGACACTAAGAAATATAAATGACAGACATAAAATAAACTAGACTCATTGAAATAGCTTCTAGGACTTCAATAAAAACTTAGGGTCTTCACTTCGGGCTTCAATTCTCTGCTAACCTACTGACTCGACACAAAAATAAAATGATTATTTACAATGAAAAATGACTCAAACAAACTTTACTTCATCAAGTAACGTTTGAGGAACCTTCCATTTACAAGAACCCAACTAAGACACTCTCCATTCAGTCCTTTTAGGAAATAAGCATTGTCCCCGTAGTATGCGCCAATTTTGTACGGTCGTGTCCAAACGTGATCGAAATTCTCGTGCTTTCCTTCATCATCATTTCTCGTGTCCCATCTCAGCACCAGATCTCCCACTAGAAAATATTCCTACTTGGAATGTTTGTCCAAAGATTTCTTTATCCTCTCCTGATGGAGTTGAGATTGATTATACACTTTCTCCCTCGCCCGCTGCATGTGAATCAACTAGTTTATCCTCCTTTGCACATCATTTGGCTCAGCCTCCTACTCTTGCAACAATTTCCTGACGAACAGTACTAACACAGTAGGGAAGATCGAATTTGTGCCATAAATGATCTGAAAAGGTGACGTTGATATGGATTTTTTGGTGGTAATCTGATATGCCCACATCGTGTAGATAATCTTCTTATGCCAAGCTCTCTTGTTGTCTTGTAAGAGCCTTTTGATGATCCTGGTCAAGCTCTTATTCGAGGATTCTGCTAACCCATTTCCTTGTGGATAATATGTCGTGGAATGCCCCAAGGTTATGTTATAATCCTAGCAGAACTTCTCCATCCTTTTAGACTTGAATGTGGCTGCATTATCTATTATGATCTTAACAGGACACCTGAACCTTGACAAGATATTTGTCTCTAGGAACTGTATGATGACTGTGTTGGTGGCTTGCTTTGTGGGGACCGCCTCAATCCACTTCGTAAAATAATCGATTGTCGTGAGAATCCATTATGCTACGAGGAGGATGTTGGGTTTATCTCTCCTATGAAATATAGGCCCCACTACATGAAAGGTTCTTTGACTGAGATTGGATTTAATGACAGGGGATGTATCTTTCTCCTCCCATCAAAAATCTGGCACTCATGGTAGCTAGAGACCTCTTTATATACGTCAATGAAAATCATCAGCCAGTAATAACCCTCCCTCAGGATATTGTGTGCGGTGGTCTTCCAATAGTGGTGCCCTCCGCAGTCGCCTTTGTGAAATTCTTGTATGGCCCGTTTCACCTCATCTTCTAGCAAACAACTTAACAGTATTCCTCCGAGATATTTCCAATACAGTGAATTGTCCAAAATGCAGAACTTAACCGCTTTAAGCTTGAGGAGTATTTCCTTAGTATTACTCACACCTGGAGATTCTCCAATACATATATGATTTCTACATACCATGGTGAATAAATGAAACGTTGAGGCATCTGCACAACTTTTTCTTCTTGAGGACACTCTGACAGATCGACAATGAAGTTCAAACCTACAGCGTCGCAGTCCAACTGCGCCATCAACTTTGCGAGGCCCTGAACCTTGACCATATTTGTCAGCTTGATATCAAGATTGTATTCTAACATGGCTACTATCCACTTCCCTCTCCTTTCTTTCGGGTCAGGCTGAGTCAGGATGTCCTTTACTGAAATGATGGGCACACAGGAGATGACATGGGAGTGCAATATGTCTGTCCTGAATTCCTTCAAATATTTTACTAAGGCATATGCCTAATTTTCCATAATGTCATACTTTAGGGGCAGGTTGTGCAGTTCTTGGCTAAAGTAGGCTATGTATTTCTCAAAATCATGTTCGTCCTTCTCCAACAGTACTTCGTCAATAGTCTGTTCTGAGGAAAATGAAAAAAGGAGGAAATCCTTCATAAAGTCTGAGCTGGCTAGCACAAGGGATTTAGTCAGAGCCATTTTGATATCTTCGAGGGACCTCTTTGCCTCTGGGTTCCACTTAATCTTGTTTCCCTTCCTGAGCATACAAGTTATATGTTTTATGATTTCTGCCGAGTTTGGGATAAATCTCCTCAAAAAGTTCACCTTACCCAAGAAATACTTTATCTCCTTTTTACTACGCAGGGTGTCGATATTCAAGATCCCTTCAACCTTGTTGGGCTCTATTTTAATACCTTCTTTGGAAATGATGTTCCCCAAAATATTTCCTTCCTCCACCATGAAATGAGATTTTTTTGGATTCAGTGATATGAGGAACTTTATACACTTCTAGAAAACACTCTTCCAATGCTCAAGATGCTATTTGTTGAAGGTAGAATACACTGTGATGTCATCAATATAAAACATGATGAATTTTTCCTTCTCATCAGCAAACACGATGTCTATTTCCATCTGAAAAGTGGTACGAGCATGAACGTTCCCCATGGAGTGGTGAAAGCTGTCTTCTCTTTGTCGTCTGGGTGGACCATGATTTGGTTATATCCTGAGAAACAGTCCAGCATGGACATATTCTAAGATCCCACCACCTTTTACAAGATGTATTCCATTTTGGGAAGGTGGTAGTGGTCTTTGAGATACACCTTATTCAAATTTCGGAAGTCTATGCACAATCTAATTTCACCACTTTTCTTTCTCATAGGTACTAAGTTAGCTACCCACTTCGAGAATCTTAAGGAAATGATAATTTTGGCATCGAAAAGATCCTTTACCTCTTTCTCGATCAATGAGAGCAACAGAGGGTTTATTTGTTTCAACTTCTGTTTGAAAGGTTTCTGATGTTCCTTGAGAGGGATAACATGTTGGATCGCCTTTGTGTCATACACTTTCATATCATCGTAGCTCCATGCAAAGACGTCTGGGAAATCTTTCATGAGTTTTATGTAATCCTTCTTGACCTCCAGACTAAATGTTTTTTATAATTTTACCAACTTCGGTTCTACCTCAGTCTCGATGTTGAAGTCTTCCACGTCTTCTATGCTTGTGGTGATATTGGGGTTCTTATCCACATCATTTTCATCAAACAAATTTTCTATCAGTACCAACCCCTTCGGAATAATATTGTTCTTCAAATGTATTATATCCCCTCCCGCGATATGGTTTTGGAAAGGTTTGTTGTCACAACACGCATCTACTCCCTTGTCTTCGTCGTCATAGTATTCCCCATCGATGTTTGTGTTAGTGACCTCGTCACTCACGAGGAGGAACCTTTCCACCTATTTGTCATCATCAAACACCTACCAATTTTTTATGTTGTCGGGTACTGTCGGTCTGTGCCTGACCTCGATTCCATATATTTTATCTAGAAGAATGGGAATCTTAAAAACCAACATTGAGGTGAGCAACACATCGACGATTTGATTCTATTCTCTTGGGATAGCAATCAGATTGTATTCTGAAAAACCTTCAATAAGGTCCAAAGCCATATTTTTGTACACCCACAGTCTAGGGTGTTTGGTCTGATACACACCCTTCACCTGATTTATGATCAGTTGAGAATCTTCGTGCAGTGCTATCCTTTGTACGCCTAGTTCTTTCAAACCTTGTAAGACAAAGATTAGCGCTTCATACTTGACCATGTTGTTAGTGCATTCAAACGCGAGCTTGTATGAACAGAACTTCATGCTTTCTTTAGGGGGGCTCACCCATATACCAGCCTCAACTCCTTTTCGGTTGACTGTGCCCTCAACACTCATGTTCAACACCCCATTTTCTGCATGGTCTTCTGGGTCGACGCACTCTATTGTTTCCTGCATGGTTTTCTCGTCAACTTTCATGATGGTCATCAATCCCTCTTCTCCGAAGTTAAAATCATTGTAGAATATGGAAGAACTGACTTTGGTGTCAATAGTGTATATAGGATGATTGTGGGGATGCATCTTGTTGCTTACCATGTATTTCGGAAACACTTCTCCGTACAACCTTCTGTCATGGCCAAAAATAGGGATAGTGGCGTAATTCATATCCATCTACAATGTGCCCTCCAACTTCACAGTCCACGATCTCGAAAGAAGCATGCCAAAATTCAGGGATATGTCTGCGATGACTATGTCCATGACCATGTTCTTGGCGTGGATTTGAGCCAACAATACAACTAGGTCTTTGATAAGACCCAAACATTTGACTTTCCTCAAACCGAAGGAGAAAAGGTCCTTGTATGGTCTAGTGACTTGTAAACCCACTTTGTTGATGACCACGTTTGGCATGAGATTGTGTGATGCACTAGAATCAAGCATGGAATTATGAAAGTTTGGATCATGGATCTTAAAATTGACATAGAAAGGAGGGACATCTTCATTATCGCTTGTCTCTTCAATGCGCATGCCAAACAAGATGGTAGGGTGGTCATCTTGAATGTTAAGAGTATCGGGGGGCCCTCCCGTTTTCAGCATTTTAATGATTTGTTCCCGATACTCACCCTTTCTAATCATCTCATTGAATGGGACAAATATTTTGATTTTAGCCACTTCATGTTCAAAATTGAAAGGGGAATAGGTTTTTTCTACCTCTTTTCTGCTCGTCTCCTGGCCAGACTCCGGGGATTTTTTGGGTAATTCCTCCTTCAAATTCACCTTCTCAACTGCATCCTTGGTTGCATTTTATGGTCTCGGTCGGCTCGTGGAAGGTGTGTCCTCTATAGGATTCTTTACAGAGTCTATTTGTTTCAGCTCGAAAGGTACATCTTTACTCCGAAGGTTGTACCTCTTCTGGAACTGCATGATATCATTTTGATAACCTTTGTTGAATTCTTTTGTCTCCCAAGATGGTGCATCATCTATTTTGAGTATCATACCATCATTGGTTTCCAGTGCAGAGTATTCATTTTGGCTCATATATCGATCGTTTTTGCTCTTTGTCAGGAACACGCACGGGTTTTTGTCATCACAACAATGCATCTGGTCATCGAAAGGCTAGTTGAAATCCTTGTTTGTGTAGTTTTTCTGGAAAGGAGGTCTTATCTATTGGTCACATGGGTCCCGCTACTTGATTTGAGGAATCTGACCCCTCCAGAGATTCTGATTTCTGGGTTGTGGGTTGTTTTGTTCTCACGTAATAGGTCTATTTCCCATGCACATTCTCTCCATAAAAGTGTCCATGGTATTCATCATCATGTTGAATTTTTCATCTGAGGACTGTGACGTCAATGACTGTGCATCTCTCTGGGGTCTTTTTTTGCCTTGGTTGAACCTCTGTTTTATTTTTCCTGATGCCATCATGTTCACTTCAACCTCGACAGTGTTACTCATTATGGCATCCAGACTCGTCAATCATTTTTCTCTTAGTAGTATGGAAAAGTCACTATCGAAGGAATTCGCGTACCACAACTATGTAGCATCGGGAGGGGGCTTTAATTCAGCAGGGATGGAGTTTTATACCCTCAAAAAATGAGACGAGAATTCCTGCACCATTTCCTCAAGTGCTTTCTTCATGTCATTGTATTGTGTTAGCAGCTGCAAAGGGTTTTTCTTATCCCCCCATTTATTTAGGAAAGACCTTTCAAATGAGGTCAAGTCTTGAATGCTTGTGAGAAGGAGGGATTTGAACCACTTTCTTATGTCTCCCAAAAGGATTTGCATAAAAGACCTCATATTTGCATCCGCGTAGTCTACCTCCTCCAGTTCGACAAAGTCGTTAAACCAATCTAGGTGTTTCTCGGCAGAAACATTTCCCTCAATGTCCTAGATTCTAATCCTTTGTCTATAATTCTAAGGCAATTCGTGTAACTGGGCTAGCAGGATGAGGGGAGAGAATCTAGTAGCCATAGCCCTAGGGGGATTCATATTTTGGGGGATATTATTTGTCACAGGGGCTTGGAATTTTTTGTTGGATTACCGAGAGGGGGGGTGAATCAGTAATAATGTAATTATAATCCTTTTTCTTCAA